>JAVTVY010001107.1:0-34862 GCA_036873755.1 Hanleya hanleyi
AAAATTTCCAAGTTACTTACCGGCGGTCGGTGGTTCTCTTCTGGTACTCCAGTTTCCTCCACCTCTAACACTGGCCGTCCACCATATAAGTGAAATAACCTTGAGAATGACTTTGAACCAAATTGCCCCTCTCCCCCACCCAGTGGTCCAATATCAGAATATCGAGGCAGTGAAGAGCCATACATCATGTACATAGACTCCCGGTAAGAGGGAGAGTTCTTCGTATCGTTCAGACGAAAAAGAAATAAAATGAGAATGTTCCTTCAGTGTTTGTTGGCCACCTATGTCTTGCAGGAAACTAGCCAATGTTTTTGTAAACTATGATTTTTTTTTTATTTGGTGCTAATGCTGTTATATGAATTATGTCTTTGGGATATGGACCCGGAAAATCTTTGATGAGCGACAGCTAAATATTGAAAGACGGACTAGACGCTTGTATATTAGTGTTCAGTATTATTCCCCCTCATGCATTCAATATATTGGAAAGTCTTCAATAAGGACTACGAGGTTCAACATATTCTGGAGTCTGAAAACACATTTGTTCACCTGAACTCGAAGCGATATACATCCTGTAATATCCGATGTTCGCGCAAACGTCATTTCTTCAAAATTAGCGGCGTCGTTCCTTGCTAATAAGCAGGTGCCTATATATCACATGCTTGGTATAAAACACCTTTATGAGTGACAGATTTGTCACCAGTGTGTTCTTTCAAATCATTATTTAGTATTGTAATTAGGTTCGAGAAATTGTGCGATCAGTCCTTAGCGCTTATGAATTACAGTGGGACTCGCATAATCCAGTGAATGAATAATCGATATCGAAGTAACACCCGTATCATGATACATATACCATAAGCACGATTCCTGACTGAATGATTCAGGAAACCATGGTAGTTTTCTGGACGAGATTAATTGATTAGTTCTTGTATCCTTTGCCTACACTATGCTAGAATATTCGTATGATTCTCAGGTTGTCGCTATTTGATGCTAATATAGTATCCATACTCTAGCGACATTCATACAAAGTAAAAAATAAATATAATCATCGACCTTATTCTATTAACCCTAACTGGTCTGAGCGATTTGGCATCTTTCCAGGTATGGGGGAGGGGAGGGCATTTCGGTTACCTCTAAATAATTTCTTACACCCTGAGCTAGGGGGTTGAAACTTACCACACTCTACCATTGAGTCAAGGTCTATCAGAAAATGAAAAAAAAAAAATCCAAAATGCCTGCTTTGATGTCATTTGAAATCATTAAAAAAAAAAAAAAAAAAAATGGTCCGTTTTTCGGTCAGATTTTCGATCTTTTATTTATGTGTTTTCTTCGCAGAAACTACCTGATAAATTAGTAAACAATAATCCCATGTAAAATAAAATAGTGTTTGCCCACTTTCACCTCATATTCTCGCCATTTTGAATTTATCCATGATCCTCTGCTCGGCGGATTATGCAAAAGGCCCAAAATGAACGCAATATATTAAACTACAATGTCTCGGGGCGTCGGCTCTCAATTTTTTTGTCGTTCCGAAGATAGTGTGGAGAGTCTGGTAAGGTTAAACAGCACTGTGGCTGAATGCCCATGTTAGCGAGTACAGGTATCAAAGTATACGAACTAATTACCAGTAGTACAATAATACTGTTGGGTTGTACAAATTATTTTGATTATTGACGCAGAAATTCTTTGAAGACGCCGGCTGACTATTGAATGTCGGACCTGAGGCCTATGAGGTAGTCGATGCCTGTTATCTAGCCTGTAACTTAGTATATTGAGTTAAAAAAAACTAGTCTATACCCATCTGAACAGCCAGAAACGTTTCGATCAAGCCATGATCAGGCGATGTAGAATCGGCCATACACGATTAACTCATGAATATTTACTAAAAAAGAGCCAGTCCCAAGGTGTACTCCATGCCATGAAGATCTCACGGTGAAAAATACCCTTATCGACTGCATAGATTTTAAGATTGTAAGAGATGCTTTTTATCGAGAGATTACTTTGGAAGATCTTTTAGTCGGACTGCATCTTGGGTTATTTGAGAGAAATCCGTTTGTTGCATAAGTTTTAATGTGTGTATGATTTAATGTGTTGGGTTATTAAGTTATTGGCTTGAGTACTTAGAATTTTGTTTGATCGTCGCTATGTAGCTGAACGCGACATTAAACCTTAATTCGCTCTCTCTCCTATATTTATGTTGAGATGATACAGTTGAATGACATCGACAAAGGGCTCAAACGATTTTATATGGAAGGCTTATATATTTTATATCGACATATAAATCAGACATGACTACCTATGCCAAAGTGGTTCAGTTAACTCGTAAACCAATGCATGCCGTCGCAGGCCACTGTAATGAAGATTTGTAAGTATCGTTCTAAAGCCTCGTTAGTCGGTTTGATAGCGGAATCAAACTGCCTTCACCTACAGCGGGAATGTAGACGTAAGAGGGTCTGAATGAGGAGTTGATATGAACAAATACAATGTCATCATTTTGAGTTGTACTGTGACTATGGAGGACGTTACTCTAGTTTATACTTGCAATCATACTTTAGCGAAAATTAAAGCTAAGTAGATATGTACAGTATAGTAAAGTCTGTGGCGATATAAACATTGATAATTTCCAAATTTAGAGCGATTCACATAGAAAGTTCCCAGCAGCCATGCAATTATTATTGTTCATTCATCCCTTAACAAATCGTTTACCTGATTGTCAGACGCGGATGCACATGACGGTAATATAGGTAGATATGATCATCAAAAGAATGAATGGACATCTGGCGACGATTGCGTGACAAATCGGCGGATTGAGAACAGATAGATCCAGCTGATCATGGACAAAAGTCAAGTGCCTAGATTAGATAGAGTGCCTAGATTAGATAGAGTGAATTAGAGTGAAGTATTTAATACCTCAGACGTAGAAATGGAAGTCTAATCAAGCCAAACATGAAAGGGGAGTAAAACATCCAAGAGCTGTTCAGTAGTCAACTTCGAAGAGACATTTCGTGAGGATACATGGACAGGTGCATAGTGACTAGTAGTATCGGTTATCGCTTATTCTTATACGATACAGGAGCAGTGATTGTTGCCAATCATGATTGGTTTGCATTGCAACTCTGCATAGAAATTCTACACCTGACCAACTTAATAAAGATGCCAAACTAAAATGGAATACCGAATGTTTCAAATTAGAGTTAAATTAACGTCTGAATGATTGAGCCGAAAGCAAAAGTTTCGTCCCAAATTAGAGTTAAATTAATGTCTGAATGATTGATCTGAAAGAAAAAATTCCGTCTCACAAATTGGGCGTGGGCTTGTTAAATTTGATAAACACCATAATATTTGATAGTATGGCTGTTACCACTATACTTACTGTATCTCACAAGTTAATTGTAAAATGGGCGGCTTCCCAGCATCACCCTGCTGTCTATAGCGAGATTGTGGCAACGGAGATCTATCTGTCCCAAATAGAGGCTTTGTAGCATCGCTTCTCACTTTCAGATGAAAAATACACCACTTGCTGTGAAGTTGGAGATATGCTAACATCTATCAACTTCATATGTACTCATGAAAACTGTTTGTGATCAATGTTGAATTTCGTGATTGCTGTTTTAAAAAATACGTGAGTATGGATTTCGCAAAACAATCTGTACACAAATCCTCCCTATACCCCCGAGTGTTCCCATTCTCCACCAAACACCTTCAAATACATATGGACACTTCTCTATCCCCACGTTTGCTCGAATAATAATATTTCGACTGTTAATGGCTCATTGAAGGTATGACCTGTTCCTGCATAAGATAATATATCATACTGACGTCCATGTCCCATTATGGCAATATTAAAACTGTGACGTATGTGTCATTGTATTTCCATTTCAGTCAACATTTTAATAGATGACCTAACCCAGCTACCGAGCTTCTCCTCCGATATAGAATATAGATTACACACATCAACAGTATTATTTTATACTCCTGAGAGCAATGTTGAGAATTACAGGCCATCACATAATTAGCATTGAAAAATAATTATAAATGACATTTTACTTTTGCCCAGGTTTTTTATTCCGTAGGAGAGGATCAACATTCTTAATTTCTTTCCTTGGTATTTGATATGATATATGACATCAAACATGAAGCATATTGATTGGGTTCTTGTCTTACTGGGGACATCATTCATCGTTGTTCTAGTTTGAGCACGCCGTTAACGAGAAATAGTAGTGCAATGGAATAATGTCACAAGTGATTTGCTGTCTGAATATTGCGCAACAGTCCGTCAATGAAATTGAAATTTAATCACTCTACTCACGCCATACCACCAATAGGGAGAGAGATGGAGAGAAGTATATTTAATGCCCTTTTCAGCAATATTTCAGCTACATGGCGACTGCCATGCCGTCAGCTGGTTTTGTAGCCTGTTAACTCGGTTTATTTAAAAAACATCAATGCGATGGCACATTTAATATGTCGAGAAGAAATTGTGGATGTAGCTATAAAACGATGTCGATGTGAAATCCTCTAGCATGAGGATGAGATCGTGCCCTGTCCAGGACTGTTGGGCTGTTATTTCGGACATACAGAACGTATTCAATCTTATTCATTGGCTTGTTCAATATTCCCGGTAAAGAATCTTTTTTAACGATGAGGAATTGAAGACTGGCATATAGATTCAACGCTGAAACGGTTACACGATAGGGAGAATAAAGTGTACTATTAACTCGATATACCACCATCGACTGGCCTAAGAAGCACATGTAATGAGAGCTTTAGACGGATTTAATTACGACTTTCTCTATTTCTATCATTAAAATCCAGGCACAGGATGAGGATGCGACATTGTGGAATTTCAACAAAGTAGTCATTTTCTTCCACAAGAAGAGCACATTTATATCGATTGACTTGTTAAGTAGGGATGATTAACCCGAATAACAGCTTCGTGTTAACTCGAACATCTACTACATATCATTTGAAATGATCTAACGAAGCCTCTGGATGTAACCGTGTACAACTATTATCTCCAGCTGGGGTATGATTTAGTACTTCTGCACTGAAGATTTCATAGGGTATTATATCACAACAACCATTCCTGAAAAAGAAACGACAATGGTCAGAACAGGTAGATAGACAAAGGCATGATTCGATATAATGTAGAGCTTCTCCAATGCGTTAATTAAATAAATTGCAATGTGGAAACATACGACCAGTGCAGTTACTTTAGTCCAGCACTAGACGTGAGAACAGGTGATGTAATGGGACTGTTAGTAATTTGCACAAATAAATGGAACTAAATTTCAAATGATTCGCTCTCCTCAAATTCCATCCATCTATGATTGACAGAGGGGCATATAACTGAATCGATATAGTGATAAGTTCGTAGATTAGAAGCACGCGGAAAGAAAGAACTGTCGTGCACAACTATATCGATTTCAAAAACGTGGTGAATCAGGTTGAGATCTTAAATGAATAATGCAAGTCGGTTGAAGATTGTTGAACTGCTGGGTTTCCATTTTGAAAATATGTGTTCTGACGCATGTGAGAATCAAATTAATTTGATTTGATTTTCGTATATCACGAAAGAGACTTTTTCAGCGACAACGAATCTGAGACCGGCATTTAGGTTTCAGCGATGAACCGATTAAAGCAATATAGAACATAAGGTATTCTGGTAATGATATACCGATATGCCAATCCCAGGCAACACATTAGCTTTGAAGTGATTGAATTACCGGTTTCCATTTTTGTATCCTGAAACCCCCGATCCAATTACTTTAATGTTGTCAAGGAGTTTGATTGGAACTTACACACGTTTGGAGGTTATACATGTGATTCTGAGTCGTTGAACTTTGTCTATACAGTATGAAAACATATTGTGACTGGTAATCTTGATATATATGAAGTGAGTGATGAAGACCTAAATATTTAATTTTTAATTAGAGCGATATGCAAGAGGCGGGAAAAATTGATTACGTCTGGCGGCTAAAAGGCAACCATATGACTCTACAGAAAAAAGTATTCGTCGACATGCCTTAGTTTCTCAGCCGCGTTTTTATTGCAGCTGTTCATGTGGAGACTGAAGTACCCACACGGCCCTTAGCACCGGTTTATGCGGAAATAGATACGCTAGCTCGGGAGCTGTGATGACAGGTGAGCTCAAACAACTCATCTGATGTTAATGGATGAGCATCACGGGCGTCTGATGGAGTGAACGCCTTAACATGGAGTAGCCTGGTAAATGCAAGAAACCTAGAAAACCTAACCTGTAATTTCCGACGTCGTACGGCTTAAACTTCCCACCGAAACAATAAACCTACATATATTTGTCGAGTGAAGGCCGAACAGAATATGGGCCGCATTGGAACAGTACATGTGTGTTATTGAGTGGTCACAGCGAGAAAAAGTTGAACCTTCAATACCCGCTGAGTGACTGGACCTCACGAAGAGCAAGGTCGTTGAAACAATCCGACAAAATGACAGAAGTACCTTTCCCCAAGCAAAACAAGTAGACTGAGTAACCTCAATTCACAAGAAGTTCTAGCAAATCCCCAGATTAAATTCGTCATAGCCCCAGCAGACAAAGCTTCAAATAATACAATATTATATGGTTAAGGAATTGAGTATAAGCACACTATCATCGAATACGTTAACTTACTCTCAAACTGCATTTACTGGTAGTTTTTTTTTAACAAACACAAAACGTTTGACGAGGAAAGAGGTATTTGTCTTCCAACCACTAGTAACGACATACCAAAAGTGTACCGGACACCATAATAAGCTAGATAGCTGGTTCTATAAGCTACACCGCCAAGTTTCTTTCAACCCTGTTGACGAGGGCCCTTTAGGACGTAAAAGCTATTTCTAAAAACGAATGGCAGTCGCCATGTAGCTGAAATATTGCTGAAAAGGGCATTAACTGGTGTTGAATGTATGTGGATATTGAAAAATTGAAATAGTCTCACGGAATAGCTTGATGCGAAAGGACACATAACATACAGACATGTATCCACATGGGCTTTCTCGACACTCTGCACCACAATCTCTCGTCGGAACAGAGAGAGAGAGACAGAATTAAGGTTTAATGTCGCGTGGGCAAGAAAAGTGATCGTCGATATATTAATGTTCGAAGCCACAAATCATTCTTTAGTTTTACGTTTGGCTGACCTATAACTGTTCTCTTACGAATACGACTATATGCAGATACGTCCAAAACCGATACTTTCAAAGCCCGTTCATTCTCGTTCACCGCTATCTAGACGATCTTCTCGCTGTGGATAATCGCTATATAAATGAAACAGTGAAAGGTATATATCTAACTTTATTGGATTTGAAGGAAACTACAAATAGCCCTAATGACACTTCATATTTAAACCTACATATATCTCAAGAAATGAAGCGGGCCTTCTCTCTCGTCGTCTTTGCGAAATTAGAGATGATTACAATTTCGACATCGTAAACTCTCACTTTTTGGATAATAAAATTTCAGTCTGCTTATTTCGTAAATATACCAGTAGTATTTGCTAGATCCCGTGTTAATTGTCACGATTTTAATCGACGTCAAAAATATCATTGCAGAAACTTATCAAACAGGGCTAAAGCACCAATGTTTCTCAAAATTGACGATGAATATAGCATGCTGATAGCAAAATACGAGCGTAGCTTGTATCTAAATCCCCTTAACCCGGAGCTAGGGGCCTCATGCACTGATGTATTTCAAGGTCTTCAGGATGTGCATATGAACAGACAGCGATACATTATTATCTAGACGATAGATAACCATATAACTGGTACTTAAAACGAAACCGGCGAGTTGCGCCGTCGAATGAGAGTATCTATTGTTCAGTAGTTAATCACATTTCTGATAATAGAGATGGCTTGTGCTTTCGCAAATTTGTTAAATTAACGAAGACTCAATTTGAAACAGACTGTCAGAGCAGTATCTGTTTACACTGGCGTAGGGGATTGACTGATGGACAGTGAAATGATTCGATATTGGTGATAAGCTGGTAGCCTGGTATCATGCGAAAACAAAGAGCAGACCTGCCTATGAAACTATATAGATTTAAAGCTAAAGCGTGAAAGCCCGACGACGATTGTTGAGCTTTTAATTTCACTTCTCATATGAATAATGTCTTCTGATGCAAGAGTGATACGAGATCCATACACTTTGTCAGCGATTTTGTTCATCAATCTAAGGCAGGCACATAAATTTCAAAGCTGAATCCGTTACACAAAGGGAGGCATAAATTATTCTGGTAACCCGATACCATCATCAACCATCCCACAGACGACACATACAATGACAGGTTTAGAGGCATTTAATCGTCTCTTTCTCTTTTTTTACTATCCTGAAACTTCAGGTAGGCACATGAGGGAGAAGCCACAATGCTGAATTACATCAACAAGATATCGTTGTCATTTGCTGTCACAAGAAGGTTACATTTGTATCGACTGACGGGTGAAGTAAACAAGAATAACTTGAATAAGAGCGCCGAATTCAGCTCGACTTCAACATTTCAAAAAATTTAACGGACTAAGCGAGTAAACCTATTATCCCGCAATTCCAAGTCTCTTGGCTGATTGTATTAAGACATAGATATATAATGGATTCAACGAGTCCATGAAGTCAATGAAGAATTTCCGCTTCCAGTGTGAGAAAGCCTTATTCATACGAGGAATCAGTACAAACTCCCAAGTATGATAACTATTCTTACAAATATTAAGCACTGCGACATTCTGAGATACATCCAATATGGTGGTTATAGTTTATAACGTGCGTCAACCAAGGCGGGCAACTGGATTCTACCGTTTTCATATCAAGTTTACATATCAAGTTACATATCAAACTACATATAAGTTACGTTTTCATATCAAGTTACCTCCATAATCAAGTTTATATTTTCCTATTTGTAATTACTGTAACTGTGGATTTTTTTTGCGGAATCATCCTGGTCAGTCTTTCATAGACATAATTAACGGTGAAAGGACATCAATAGACTTTTTGAATCGTCACGAGTGCCCAGGCGTTGGTCATGTTGGTGACTTCATTTCGGCGAGGATTCCCCAGTGCTTCCATTGGTGTTTCCCGGATATATGCTTCTGCTTATAGAGACATGATATTCTGGTCACGATCCTCCCTATGAACCACCAACCTCTTATCAGCAAATCTGGTCCGGAATCACTGGCATCAAAACATCACAACAGGACGGCAATATCAAAGCCGGAACGGGAGAATCGGGGAGAAGCCCGCATCACTGGACATTAATATGAAGCCACCGACCAGCTACGTAAGACAAACAATGCTGTGTGCTAATTTGATGTAAGTAAATGCCTCTAATGCATTTAAAAGTTGTATAGTATTGTAAACGAGAAAAAATTGTAAAAGCGTACCTGAGATACAACTCATATCACGAATCGTTAGATTCTTGGTATGTGCTTTAGAATAGGTTAACCAGAAGACTATTCTGTGAAGTCATGTGACGCAGTCAGTATGTCGGCACCTCTTCCCACTTCCCTTATATGTGTTGTAATTCGACGGTTTACTGTATATCCTCTCTGTTGTGATGTAATTGATCGGGACAGTCCTGTGATCCTCTCTTTCGCACCCTCAAGGAGCACTTGACATTTGACTGACCGTTTGTCTTTTGTCAGGAAATCTGTCGGCTTGGGGATAAATGCTTCGACTCACAGACAGGATAGTCTGGTCATGATCCGGTCCTTATTATCTCCAGTACCTCTTATCATCAACCCAGGCCCGGAAAAATAAGAGAAATGGGTTCTCTGACAGTGAAAACTCTTGCTCAGGGTGATTAAGGGCTATGCTGAGTGTCGTAAATACATATATATTTAAAATTTATTTTTTCAATGATCATCGTGAGAATTTGCGTTCATTCGCATATAAAAGAGTTATTGATCATTTATCAACATCATAGTTCTTTTACATCAGCGTTTCAGGCCAATAATTTTTTCACTATTGGTATTAGGTTTGTATTTCGGAACCAGATGATGAAATATTGATAGTTTGAGATGAACCAGTTCAAACGAATAGTAAAAACTTCTTCAGATTACAACGCATGTAAGGGAAGTGGGAAGAGGTGCCGATATCCAATGTGATTGATACGATTTCATATTTTTTTCGTTTCAACATTCAACCACGCAAATAATAGGAAGGCGTATTTCGTAACTAGCCCGAAGATGCGTAAAGATATAAAATAGAAATTTAAGTTGATTTCCTAAAGGCTTATGTGATATTCTATCAGGGCAACATCATTATCACTTAATCGCCCCAGCGTACTCTCAGCATAAACTCAGATTTCCTCGGATTAGGGAGAACCAATCACAGCTCCACAGCTGGCGTATCAAAACAATAACCTGCATATATTTGTCGATAGACATGTATAGAGGGCGGGCCTCGGATACTAACAGTCCACCAGCAGAATTCTACCATATACAGGTAATAAATTGGAGCGATATGCAAGATGTGGGGGAAAATTGACGACGTCTGGCGACTAAAGAGCAGCCATATAACTCTACATATACATCTATCTATCTATACAACTTCCGCCTCAATGTTGCTCTTTGTCGATAACGTGGTACAAAAATAGCTATTCAGACAGGGGAGATGATTCAATAGTCATATCAGTTAGTGTTGACTGATACACTGGATGAAGATTAAAAGTAAAAAACTTTTCTTCTCAATTTCAGCTTACACTTGGACGCATTTTTCTTTGGGGGTTATCGTTACCTTCGAGTTACAAAACAAAAATTGCAGGTGAACTCTTGTTTTGAAGTACTACTTGAAAAAGTATATACAAACAATCAAATAGTTCGTTGGCATCGTCTTTCTATCCATCTGTCTGCCTTCCATATTCGATGTAGATACGATATATGTTGAAAGAGTAAAGTCAAGCGTTCCAAATTCATATAACAGTTGCACCTGGTGATGGGTCAGACGCCTATTGAACGCGACCGACCGTGACCTAATTTAGAAAGTTAAATTCTAGTTTTCGCAATATATTTTGAATGGTTATAGTTTGGGTAACTTCAAGCCTACCCGAACTTGGCATGTTTTTACAATGTTGTTCGCTATATATTATGATATATCTTGAAGAATAATAGGCAGGCTTTCCAAATTAATACCACATAAGCATCTGGAGACGATCCAGATATAAGCTGAAGATTATTGGCCATTGTTGTCAAGATCAGATTCTGTTCATTACGATACCTTCAGTGCTCAAATTCATACCACATAAGCAACTGATCTATTCAATACGACTGACATTCACCTATTTTCTCAAGATCAAATACTTGTCCCACATGCATTTAAATGAAGGTTGACCAGAGACCTGTAGGTCGAACCGAGCAGGAAGCGTGAATTTGGAGTTTTACATCATCTAGTGAAAAATTAGCTGCTACTTTTGAGGAAAAACAATTTTATTGCGAATATTTATAGTAATTCATTTTTAATTGATCTAAACCTTCTTTTCCCGATCAATGCAGGTTTTCATAAAACAAAAATGAACGAAAGGTAACGATACCTCATAAAAATCGATCATATATACGTCACATCAGTGGGACGGAAGGGAGGATGGTTGACTGATTTTGTACATAATTCAAATATTTAGATCGAAGACTGAGCTCATTCTTTTCGTTTGCAATACTCGAGCACCATGTCAGAATGAGTTATGATGAAAGACCATTCTTTGCTGTAAATAAATGATGATCCCTGCAACTGAGAGCATTCGGGCGATGTTGAGAGATTTGATAACCCACTGTTTGTCTCTTATTTTTCACTGATCATACTGCTGCAGCTATCAAAATGAAATGTATATCCCTTTCTTCTAGCGCTACTGATAGTGTAAACACATTAAAATTTAATAGCACCATTGACTTGCAGTTCTGCAAAAGATGATGGAATCATTCAGACTAGAATTTCACATGACGCTTTTTGTGACATATCATGAAACCCGTATACTGAATCTAATATAATGGATATTATTATCTCCTATCCGGTTGGGAAAATTTAGGGTGTATAGTAATCGACCAAGGCTCTCGATATTTTGTAATCTTGCGGAGGCTCCATACAATGAGGTTTTGACATTGTAAGACCGTTTTATCGAGCTAGGCTGGCAGATCCGCTGTGAGACAGAAAATTTGATATAAATTATTGAGAACAATCGATCTGTTACATCAACTTCAATGTGAATACCAGTTCTTTGATACGTTTTATCCTTCATTCTTTAGATAAAATTTAATATTGCCTGTCGCTATTTTGCTGAAGTATTGCTTAACGCGATGTTAAATTTAACTCGCTGTCTCTTTCTTGCGTAGGCTTACTGCGATTTATGTAAAGACTTCTTTTCTACAGACATTATGGCCATCAAAGAAGACACACAGTACACATACGCTGCAGTACACGTGTATACTTTGTACACGTATATTGCGTTGGATAATACGATTAGTAATTGTGTTATCGTATGTGTTCAAACTGCTCGAAATGTTTTGCCAGAAAAGATGAAGGTATACAAGAAGATAATCATATGAACGAACTAGAGTTATGATGAAAACGAATATAACTAGTCAATCCCGAGATTTCGTTGTCCAATTGTCAATGTTTTTCGAGGAATTCCACGATGTTATCGAAATAATTAAATGTAAATCGTATATAAATATCATTAGAGAACAATTTCAATCATGATCAGTTCGTACATTCATCAGGCAGTTGCTGACATATAGCAGGACTTTTATTACCATTTCGGTGCAACTATGGCTGCGCAAATATAATTCGGTATTCGCCTTTCCTTCACTAGCAGTAGCTTTGCCTCGTTTAGAAAATGGATGAGCGGTTCCATAACGTCGCTATTCATCGTCATAATCCACGTCACAATTTTACAGAGACCCTTCGAGTTCGAAAATTCCTCCTGACGTTCATAAACTACATCATTTTCCATGAATGTAATATGGTTATGCAGAGTTGACCTCGTTCTGAAAAACGGATGTGCACCTCCATCCTCGGCAATCTCGGAAGTCGAAGTGTTACCATATACATGTAGAACATTACGAGGTTTGTCGGTCATTCTGCAGGGATTCAGGTTGAAGTTCTAGAAAATTATTGCTCCTGAATTTATTTATCTGTTTTCATGATATTCTGTCTTCGTCCATGTTAAGGAATAAAAAAAATATCCGCACTACATTGTGGAATTCCGTTAAGCTCAGTCTAGAGAATATTCATTTCAATGGCTACCCTTCATAAAATTGTATTCGCCTTTCTGAGATATATAGGTTTGGAGGCATTTCTGCGGGCATCCCTTTTCAAAAACGAGGTCAACTTTTCGCCAACACGGTCACCAGTCGATCGCAATGAGGAACTTTTCCACGAAAGGGTTATCTTCTTATAGTGATCGCAATAAATATATCGTATCGTAACATTTTGGCGTCGCATATTATGACATTGAAAAGTGATGTGTTCGAACACCACATCCGTTTTCAGAACGAGTACAAAGCTGCCGTGAATTGGATGTGCGCGCGAGGGGCTGAAATATGACAAAGGCGAATCTCGGGAACGGAAGGAGACGCTTCAGGTGTAAATAGTGTACTCAATGAGTTAGATACATCACAGTATGACGATGGTACGAGATGTTCATGCTTATTACTTAATATTAAAAAAGGTATATAAAAAAGCAGGTAACGTTGACAGATAGGCAACTATGTTGAAGGTCTGCGACGCGGCCAGGTAACGTTGATAGATAGGCAACTATGTTAAAGGTGTGCAGTGCTTCAGGTTTTTTATATAGTAAAAAATGTTTTATCCTATTTTACCTTGTTGACAATATTTTCAGTATTTCGTTCTCTGTATGCTGACTTAACACCATGTTTAACATTGAAACTCACGACATGTCAACGCAGGCCAGTTGCGATATACTTTCAATATTTGTGTCAATGTTACCCCGATACCTTACCCGGACACCGACACCCAGGGTGGGATTGACCCGTCATTCCTTCCTCACATTAACATGCCATAGAGGGATAGTATCTCTTATTATCACACTGAGTATCACTGACACTGACTCAACAGTGGTTCTGGACTGTATACTTTCTCTAGAGTCACCTTAGATATGAGGTGGTACCATGATTTACCATGGTTTATCGGACTGAGCGAATGAATAAGCAGAATGCAAGAAGAACAGTGGCGATTTGCAAGGTAGAAATGATTGATGTTGGAGTGAAATAATATCCTTAACTGGAGTGTACAGGTGTAAATGTACATAGCTATGGAATACACGTAAGTCGCTTACTAACACGAAATTCGCAGGCAAATCGTCAGTTGTCAGTGTTCGGTATCTGAGTTCCAGCAGTACGTCGTATAATGAAAATATTTCCCCGCTTCATAATATGACTAAGGTAAGTCTGATCTGACTGACCAAATATTTGTATTAACGGAACAATAACACTGGTCTATGCGATATAGAGACCAGTGGGAGTATAAACAGCAGATGTGGAACCTTCAACCGTCGTTAACAATGAGTTTTTGCGCGAGGAATCGACATTAGGCGTCAAATAAGTTATTCAGAACCCGGTCATTTTCCAATACTATGCTCTAGAAAACCACCTGAAAATTCATTTAAAAGATATATATATAGTGGTCAGCGACACGAATTTGATGATAGGAACAGCACCTCATGGTGCTCATATGAACAGTCACAATCAAAGTGTGACTGAGATACATCATTCTTTAGATGTCGACTTTACAACGATTATTATGGATTAAGAATACTTATCAGCGATGCGGATTTTATAATTTTAGAACATCATGATGTCTTGTCGGCATCATTGAGAACTGTTGACCACTTCTCTCTTGCAGGAAACTAGCCTATGTTTATGTATACTATGATTGTCTTTTTGAATTTGGTGCTAAAACTGTTATATGGAATATGGAATAGGTCTTTGGATTATGGACGCGGATATTCTTTAATGGACTACGGCTGAAATATGAATGACGGACTAGACGCTTGTAATTGGAAGAAACTAGCTTGTATTATATAACTATATTATTTTACAACTGCTTGGATTTTGATACCAATGGCTAATACAGTATAATTTCTTTGTGGATGCGGAAATTCTTAATGGGCGACGTCTAGCTACTGAATCTCGGATGTAGCGCCTAAATATATCTGTGCAATCCCTTCCTTAAATGATTGACTTTTCTCGTATAACATGTTACATAAAAGTCTTTTGCCTAGGGAAGGTGGGGGATTACTCAATGAACATATTTATTGTTAGTGATGACTTATACACTGGATGGAGACGATTCTTCAAAGTAAAACTTTTACTTCTCGAATTATTATTTATCTTGAACATGGTTTTCTGTGTTAAGCGATATCGTTACCTTTGGTATACAAAGGTTGCTGATGAACCCCTAAAGATTGGAGTGCTACTTTGAGCAACAGCATATCTAAGCAATCAGATAGTGTGACCACAACTTTGCAGTATTCGTATCAATGAGATAATTTAAAAAGCAAAGTGGATTCCAGTGAGATTCCAGGGTTGTGCCCAAAATGTATAAAAATGAACAATATACTAACATTAGCCATAAATAGGGATTTCAGACAATAGTGATAAGTAGCAAAATGCATGTTGAAAGATAGGAGAAACCTCCAAAGAGCAAAAGTTTAGCTGTTATCGACGGTTTTGACGAGAATACTAGCTCAATAATTCATTCTGTGACTGATCTGAACGTTCTTTTGTCTATAAATGCAGGTTATCTCAGAAAATACCCTGCAAACGATACCCTTTACAATCGATCATATATATCTCTCAGTAAAGTGTGTCACACCAATGTGACGGAAGAGAGGACGTTTGACTGATTTTATATGATTCTCTTATGTAGATCGAAGACTTTGAGCTTACTGTTTTTCCTCAAGCCCACCGCCTCGGAAGACGTTTTCTAATGACGTACGGTAGATTCAATGTACCGCTTGGGTCACTATGATGGAGAACCTTCTTGACGCAATAGCTATACAAGTTGGATAATTCTTTTCACAATACTCGCTCACCACGTCAGCATGAGTTATGATTGATAATTCTCAACTATAAATAAATGATGAAACTGGCAACCGAGAGGTTTCGGGCGATGTTGAGAGATTGACAATCCACTTTGTGTCGATTATTATTCTCTGAGAATATTGCTGCGGCTATCAAAATGAATTATAGCTTCCGATTTTTCAGCGCGACTGATAGTGTTAATACATTAAACTTTTATAACACCATTGACTTGCAATTGCGTACTGGATCATGTAGTCACTCAGGCTGGATATTTAAACACTTGCTGTGACGCATCATACAAACGGTATAGTATATGGAATGGGTATTACGATCTATCAGCATGGCTCAATTTAGGTTTTATCCTATAGATGGATGGCTTTTCATAGTTTGTACTCTTGCGCAAACTCCATGCAAAGACGGATGTTTTTATTGTATAGCTGCGTGTCATCGATCAGCTTGGTTGTGCAGCAGAAGATTTGATTATAAATGATTTGAGAGTTGATTATAAATGATTTGAGAGTTGATTATAAATGATTTGAGAGTTGATTATAAATGATTTGAGAGTTGATTTAAGTTGTTAAGTCAATTTGAATGTGAATATCAATTCTTTGATACGTTTGATGTTTCATTGTTGAAATTTGTTAACGATTTTAGATAAAAGTTCTACAAACGACGTTATCTTATAACATTTGGAACATTAACAGGTTTATGGGTCATGCTGCAGAGATGCATCTTGAAGTTTTTTTCAATTTATTGTGCCGTTTTCCTGATATAATGCCTCTGTCAATGTTATGAAACCCGTAACAATGTGGCACAAGGCGCATTGCATTCTGGAATGAAACCAGACTGGAGAAAATCCACCTCAGTGCCTAAACTTTATACTATGGTATTGGCTTTACCAATGTAGACCTGACTAGTGGTATCAGTGCGCCCATTTGCTTTCAAAACGAGGTCGGTCCTGCGCAATCAGGGTCATGATTTTCTCATGAGGAACGCGAGTTTTATCTTTATAGTGATTGCAATAAATATATCGTACGGTATCGTAACATTTTGACGTTGCATTATGGATTATCGTTGGTGAGCGCTGAAATTAGTTGATGGACGAAAACGGAATATTGAATGACGGATGAGACTCTTGTATGTAGTTGTATATTATGATGTAAGAAGGGCACAGCCGTTTTCAAAACTGTACAAAATGTACATGCTTATTCAGATGTGAGAAAATTACAAAAAGTATATAGGGCGAATAGGTAACTTTAGTATAGGTGCACATTTGACTCTTTGTTTAGGTTATATCAGCGTATTGTTAAATTTTGTTGCCATTTATCTCACCTGTAAACCTGTAAGGTGTTGCGATCAGGAGAGGTGACAGGGGAAATAGATGGCAAACCATGTGACACTCTTTGCAGTGTGGCTACCCAATAAACTGCTGGTTCATGTTATGAGTCTGCAGTGTTTAGATTTTAAAATATATAAAACGGTATTGTTTGAAGAGCAGGAATCATTGATATAATGTTTCATCTTGTGCATCGTTGTTGGGAATATATTCAGTAGTTTGTTTCTCTTTGGGGTAACGTTATCATCGTGTTCAGCATTGAAGCCCAGGATCATGTAGGACATCCCCTTTACTGTCAATTTCCATGACCCGATACGAAACATCGGGAAGACATCGACCCATTTCTCCTTCTCCGGGATTGCTTGCAATAGATGGGCATTATCTCTGCTCACAATGTACCCAGTGTTAACACAAGTCTGGTTTAGGTCTGTATATTTTCTCTAGAATAGACTTCCACACGAATTGATGTCAAAGTTACTCTTCTTTATCTTACTTAGAGATTGGGCTATTAGAATACAAGAACAGCAGTAGAGATTTGCCAAGTGAGATAATCTGCGAGATTGGTGGTCGAGTTCATCCACAAAGATGACTCCTTTTGACATTGATTGATGTTAGAGTGGAAAAACGTCTTGTGCTGATGTGTGCAGGTGTGAACCAACATCGCTTTAGAATGTAAGAACTTCGCTCGCTCACAACGGCGAAATTCAACGTCGCACGCAAACTATTCACTTATCAGTGTTTGGTATCACGAGAATTCTGAGGTGAAACAGTGCGCGGTATAATTGTGATTCGAAAACACTTCATCGCTTCATAATGTGACTTCTAAGCCAGCAGTTGCTGCCAGTTCCGAACATATACGCTTATATGTGTTCTCAGTGGTCCATTTGCAAGAATATAGTTTTTCAAGTTCTCATTCATACCTAGCCACGAGACACGATAATGTTTTGTCTTAGCCCTAGCAGGATATAAGCCAGCCGTTTAACCTGAAAACGCAAAGGAAGGTCGATTAAATTTACTTAAGCTATAGAAATATCTCAAGAAATAGAATACGTAAATTTCTTTACAAAATATGACCAAACCACTCGCAATCGGGTCTAGCTGCAGCACAGGTATGTTATCTTCCTTGGAGCAAGTCTTGATTAAGATGACATGATTGTCTCCCTTATTTTCCACATGAGTGACCATGGTGCCAGTACTTTTAAGGTGGTTCACGCCCAAAACAACGTCATTACACACGGCATATTTCCCCTGTAATAGATCTTCAAACGTCGTACTTCGCATTTTCTGACAAGATGTATGTAGAGGAGGATCGGAGCGCCCACTTTTTATTCGATAAATAGATTACACGATGAAGAAGTACTGTTTAGAATGTCATCGGATGACCTTTTATTTTGGACATGGTTTCTCAATTTGAAAATGCAATTTCCATCGCCATACAGTTCGTAGAAAATGTCAAATTCATAAAATGTACGTATTTATATCCAACTATTCGGTGTTTCTAAGATCCAATGAAGATTCTCTGTCATAAACAATACACATGGATATCTTCCCGTATACTTTCACTTCCTTGCGGGTTTCCTCCACCTCTAAAGGGAGTGTAAAACTGGTTGTCACCATATGAGTGCAAAAACCTTGAACCTTGAAAGTATCACTTTATATATTCCCGTCGTCAAATAAGTAAATTTGTGCAATTTTTACCTTTGCCGGGCGATTCAAAATCCAAAGTAACTGTCCATCCATCCCGGAACAACGAGATTATGACGGGCTTCGTTCTCAATTCTGATTGGTCAGTCGCTACAGCTGATCAGTGTGTGACCTCTCTTGCCGGAGACGTGTCGCGACTGACCAATCAGAATGGAGAACGAAGTCCGCCATAATCTCGCTGTTCCGGGATGGATGGACAGTTACATTGGATTTTGAATCGCCCGGCAAAGTTAAAAAACTGCACAAATTTACTAATTTGACGACGGGAATATATAAAGTTATTTCCCGATTCACCCAAAGTGCGTTTCACACCTTGCTGTAGTTTTATATAAAGCATGGGGTTATATATAGAGACCCCATATTTCGACACTTCACCGTAATACCACCGTCCACACTTCCAAAACTCTTGTTGTGCGGGCCTGTGGTGCAGACAAATCTAAATAGAATACTATGAGATTTTGTTACGTTTTTCTAGCGATCAACACCCCAGTTACCCACATGAAAAAATTAGGGTTGGTCACTAAACAAAGGAAATACCTTAACTCTCTCCCGGCTACCACTAGAAGGCTCCTATTTCCATTGTTGGGAGCTGATTTTAAAGGGTCACCCCAACGGTCTATATACATGCTGTGCAGATTCGAAGAGAAATAAGACTTAAGGGATCAATTACAATTTTTTCCTCCCACCAAAAGAAGATTCTGGTGTGCAATTGCTTCATATTTTCGTTTACGTCAATATGAATGATAAAATAATCACTTTTCCAATCCAGAAAATATGTATACTGTCTTCTATATCGCAGTGTGCAAGTTCATTATATGGGAAACGATATGATATGATTGATATGTTATGTAGCCACAAATAAAACTGCGCGTCACCTTGTTTTGGAACTTCACCACGTATCACCAGATCAATCAAAAGTGGGTTTAAGTTATATTACTGTATTATATTACAGAGTTGATTAAACCCAAAGGGACAATACCTAAGTCTTGCAAAATATGGTTGAATATAATACTTCAAAGCTACATATTTATGTACTGCTACACCAGACCTCCGAATAGATTTAATCTTCCGTTAAATATGTCCATCAATGCCGTCAACATTAAATACACAAATTGGCTCAATTTTCATGGATATGAACTCCCGTTTTATGAATAATAGCTTTCCCCAGCTCATAACAATTCTCCCAAATGTATACATTAGAGTGAAACCGAACATAAAATTGGGCCTTGAAGATTCCACGTCCCGCCTGTGCTGACGATAAATCTTTTGCCATACATAGAAACTGCTGTTTTTCCTTGGTGACAAGGTATATTTTAATTTCCCCGCCAGACGCATGATTACGTGTTTACTCCAAAATGTCCTAACAACAACTACTCAATTGTCTAATGTAATCACCCACATGTTCATAGAGAGTTTAAGTAACCTACGAAGTCGACATGCAATATACCAGAAAATATGCCGAGAATATAAGGTGGATATTCTGATTCTCAAGCCCTAACAAGCATGCAGAGCTACAACACAGACGTGGTGGCGATGCAAATAATCACTTGTCGGATGCCCGGTGGGCACACTCTCCTGTTGCTTCAACGCATTTTGCTGAGAAGCAACAGGAACTTGATAATGTGGTGGCTAGCGCTGTAATTGCACTTGTCTTTATTACACCAATGTAAGCGTCCTGTCTATGTCTTGTGTGCTGTTCTCACTAGTTTATCGGGTGGTGCCTGCATCCATGTTGCTTCAAAGATTTGCTTCTTTGAAGGAACTGGAACGCAACTTGGCTGGGTGGTGCCTTGGTATTGTTGAAAGCGACGTTAAAACTTAGTTCACTCACTCACTTACCAATCATCGCTGCGAAGACTGCAAATACAACAAAATCATTCTCAATATAGAAAGTAATTATTTTCCCTATCCTCCATAATGTTAAATGACATGAGTTCATTAAAAGAAACGTGCTTTACTGAAACCAGAACAATATTTCCTGGATATTATGTTCAATCATAACAGATCAGTGATCATCTAGACTGTTTGAAAACACGGGGTCAACCAGTCTCAATTCCAGTGAAACAGGGTCGAATGGGGGTGCCCGATTTTTCTACTTTCGAGATTGTGACAATGCCGGAATTCCACTGACCGTGAATTACGCGAATGAATTACATGAAAATACAAGCAACATTTGTGCATTCATTTATCTGAATACAAACCAATCCCATGGCTATCATGTCCTATTGTCCGGATATATTGCCTGGCAGGTTGATCGGTGCATCAGTTCCTTTTTACCGCCAGGAAAGGCGAAGAAAAGAACATGTACAAATGCTTTCCGTGTAATACAGTTATGGTAACAATATTGTAGCTCAGCTCTTGAAAATAAAGAGAATACGGGAGATCTGTACCTCCTCCATCTCCCATCAACAAATAGAATGCTCCATCTCCCATCAACAAATAGAATGCTCCATCTCCCGTCAACAAATAGAATGCTCCATCTCCCGTCAACAAATAGAACGCAAAAATTGAGCACAGGGCTTGGATCTATGTAGATACGATAATATTGTCGTTTTCGTGTCATATTTTAGCATATGTCGTAATAACTGGTAATCTGGAACAGCGTGGCATGCTGAATGCGGGGATATAATGGGAGATAATTCAACCATCCGATGGTATTATACCTTGCTGAGAGCAAAAAGAATAAAAAATGGTCAATGTTATGATGATATTGATGAGCAATTGCTCAGTGGTACGAATTTTGCAATCGAAGATATGACAATCGAGAAAGAATGGCTAAACATACATGTATACGTATAGGTTAGAAGGAAGGACACAACACAAACCATACCTTTTACGTTATAATCTATGTGTAGGTCTATCTGACATTCAATATTAAGCCGTCGTTCATTAAAGAATTTCCTCGTGGATAATCGAAAGACCTATTTCGTAGGACAGCATCAATTCCAAATGTTTATGATTGAAAATAATATATTACAAACGTCTGGTCCGTCATTCATAATTCAGCCGTCGTCCATTAGAGAATATCCGCGTCCATAATCCAAAGACCTATTCCATATTCCATATAACAGTATTAGCACCAAATTCAAAAAGACAATCATAGTATACATAAACATAGGCTTGTTTCCTGCAAGAGAGAAGCGGTCAACAGTTTTCAGTGATGCCGGCAAGACATCATGATGTTCCAAAAATATCAAATCCGTATCGCTGATCAGTATTCTTAATCCATAATATTCCTTGTAAAGTCGTCACCTAAAGAATGATGTATCTCAGTCACGCTTTGATTGTGACTGTTCATATGAGTACCATGAGGATCTTGAAGTACATGGGTTCATACGGCCCTAGCCCCGGGTTAAGCGGAATTAGACACAAGTTACGAAACGTAACGCCATAGATCTTGCACGCTACGCTCGTATTTTGCTATCAGCATGCGATATGTATCGCCAAATTTGAGAAACTTTGAGTGGAGGCGCTTCGTGGTGTAGCCCTGTTTTATACGTTTCTGCAACAATGTTTTGTGACGTTGATTAATATCGACACAGGATCAAGCAAATGCTACTAGGCGTGATATGTATACGCCATATGCATGTCCCACTGGAATATTACTGTCCAGAAAGGGATAGTTTACGATGTCGAAATTGTAATGATCTCTTTTGTCATACAGTCGACGAGAGAGAAGGCCCACTTCATTTTTATAGAGATATAGGTCTAAATATGATGTGCCTGTAGGGTTACCTGTAGTTTCCTTCAAATCCAGTGAAGGTGGATATATATCCTTCACTGCGTCATTTATATAGCGATTATCCACAGCGAGAACATCGTCTATATAGCGTTTGGTGAATGAGAAGGAACGGGCTTTATGGATTAAGAATACTGATCAGCGATACGGATTTTATATTTTTGGAACATCATGATGTCTTGTCGGCATCATTGAAAACTGTTGACCGCTTCTCTCTTGCAGGAAACTAGCCTATGTTTATGTATACTATGATTGTCTTTTTTGAATTTGGTGCTAATACTGTTATATGGATATGGATTAGGTCTTTGGATTATGGACGCGGATATTCTTTAATGGACGACGGCTGAATTATGAATGACGGACTAGACGCTTGTATTTGAATGGATCGGTTATTGAAAGAGAACAGATATAGATCAGCCAATAGGAGTGCACAATTAGTACCCATTGTCACTATTGAACGGTCACTGCTTCAAAGATCATGTAACTTTTTAGGATAGCTTCGGAGAGATACGTGAATTGCAAAACATGGGAAGGAAAAAGTGCACCAAACTCCCATTAGACACCGGGAACGTTCTGGTTTGACCACTGTCACGGTGAAACTTAGGATACATGTAGTTATAAGATAAATGCAGTTGTGAGATTGGGGAGAGTGAACATCATGACATGAAAGGGTAAACCTTCTGAAAGTGCATTTCGTGTTCATGTAGGGTCAGGAACATGATCTGGACATTAACATAACATGTGTTCGTTTATCCGTCGTCATGGGAAGGTGATTTGGAGGGTTCCGGAGAAATATTCTGGAGAGAAGGGGATTAGAGTCCAAAGGACAGTTAAATTGGTGAAATATATAAGGTATGTTAAATCCCACAGAATGACAAGACTAAACATAACCGTGTGCATACTGTTTCACAAAACTGTACATGTATATGCATATAGGTAAATGTCCGTTGAGGGAAGCTGGCCTGGTCTGGTCGTTTTTTCATTTCTATTTAAAAAAAAGTAATATGGGAATAACTAATTACGAAATATGTCTACAAAAGGATAACTAGTATTGAACGTCCCTTTTTATTAATTGTATTAATCCAGAGTGCTGAAATGACATTCCGGATCTAGATGCGGATATACATCAGGATAATTGTTAATACGAATAGGAGAGTGGATATTCAGAGTTATTGGAAACTAATCAACTTTGCATGCACACTTACACACCAGCGCGCATGCTCACATCTGATATCTCCCCCGTCGGATGCATGGGTGTGTAACGTGTACGAGCAGGACCAGTCGTAGTGTTTAGAAGAAAACGAATCAATAACCGGGATTGCCCACTGGCATTTTGGCCGTCACCGTCGTTAACCCCTTCACTAGTAGAGATCCGGGGCTCGAAGAGATGATCACAACCCTACAAGGATGACTGACGCTCATGTAAAGGTCTATTATGGTATATTCTGCACAAATAGTATACGCGGTTACAAATAATAGCGTAGAACCGCGTGGCTTAGACAGAATGTCTAAGGAGATGTAACGTATTTACATATATGTACAGACACTAGGAGAGTGTATGCAAATAAACTTGATGTATATATACACGTGATATGAGAGGATGTGTGCACACAAGTTAACGGATACGTACACTTGGTGTGTGCATATAAGGTTCACGGATACGTACACCTGGTGTGTGCATATAAGGTTCACGGATATGTACACTTGGTGTGTGCACATAGAGTTAAACGTATCCCTGGTGTATATGTGGATAATAGAAGAGAATGTGTGCAGTTTAATCTTGGTGTTATATGGCAATAATATATATATGAGAGTGTATGCATATAACTTTATAGTTAATATAGTGCTTAATGCGCGATAAGGGCGGCCTGGCTGCTGGCCCTTCTCTTCTGGGGATAAGGGCGGCCTGGCTGCTGGCCCTTCTCTTCCGTCGTTGGAACGTTATGGATATAACGCTCTCTCCAGGGATGACACCCAGTCGTTGGAACGTTAAGGATATAACGCTCTCTCCAGATACGTCGCCCAGTCGTTGAAACGTCAAGGCCCGTTGGAACGTTAAGGATATAACGCTCTCTCCAGATACGTCGCCCAGTCGTTGAAACGTCAAGGCCCGTTGGAACGTTACGGCGGTAACGTTCTCCCCAATATATATATACCCTCAGGCGTTGGAACGTCACGGCAGTGACGCTCTCTCCAGATATAGCACCAAGTCGCTGAAACGTCACGGCCCGTTGGAACGTTACGCGGTAACGCTCTCTCCAGAGACGACCCCCAGTCGTTGGAACGTCGCGGCGGCGACGCTCTCTCCAGAGACGTGGCAACCCCCAGTCGTCGGAGCTTGACCATAACTTGTCAGCTCACCAGTCTGCTTCCCGCACAGGTAAGTATAGCCCGGCGTCTCAACCCTTACGGCTGCTGCGACCCGTCTATAGCCCGGTCTGTGACTACACACTTCACGACGATCTCTCAGGTAAGTATCACGCCCCACTTCCGTGACCGTCAGGACAATTACATGGGTATATAATGTGTTATTACTATTTCATCTGGTACCGATGAAACATCGTACGGTCCGTAAACTGCCGTTGTAATCTGTGCCCTGGGCTTGACCGTACAGTCTGTAAGCCTTGTTACCACTTTTACATCGGTAAAACGAAGCTCGCCTTCTGTAACGTGTGATAAATACACGTGTCCTACTGGAATCTGTATGTCTTGTTCCGCTTTTACATCGGTAAAAGTGAGCCCACCTGCACCGTGCCTTTATGCGTGATAAATACGCATATCCTCCCTGTGGGATCTGTGGTCTGTGGCTTTCTTGACTGTATAATCTGTGCTCTGTGCATCTGGACTTGTACTGTACTGTTTATAATCTGTGTGTCTTTATTTGCTTGTATGGGTGATAAATACACATATTCCTTCCAGTTGAATCTGTAAGCTGTATCTGTTTGTTTCTTGTGTGCTCTGTGTGCTGTATCTTTCTGTCCTGTAAGATCGGTGATCTGTACTTGTCTCTTTCCAGCTGGACGCCGTTCGTGTAGCCGTCTGCGACCTTCCTGCTGGGCCCCCGGAATACACGATTTACCGACGCTTCTTGATGAAAGCAGCACGCCCGCCTGTAACTTGACTTTCTCCGCCCGGCTGTAATCACGGTGCTCGTTCTCGCCCGTAT
The DNA here is from genome assembly GCA_036873755.1 of Hanleya hanleyi. NCBI lineage: Eukaryota > Metazoa > Mollusca > Polyplacophora > Lepidopleurida > Hanleyidae > Hanleya > Hanleya hanleyi. Next base: position 25,978 of record JAVTVY010001107.1, read on the forward strand.
AGCGTTGCACGGCCGTTTGTGTCGTTGTGTTATGGCAGTGAGAGTTTGGCTTATTTCTCTCTGTATTTAGTGCAGTTGCATATTTCTGGGGGTGGAGGGAATCCCTGACTATTGTCATATATACCGCTTCACGGTCAACAAATCGACACAAATATTGTGGCTTTAGTCCCAGTGCAACGGGATAGCACAGCAATAATGTCGAAATTATCAACCTACTGGTATATAGACCTAAAAGCCCTATTTTATACTGAAGTTAGACCATGCAAGTTGCCTAAATGTGCTACAGGCAAACACATGTCTCATTACAGTATTACCCAATGCCCCAAAACTACATACAACACGCCACACTGTCGTGTCTCCTAAACTATAGTATAACCACAAACACGTTTCCACACCGAAAATGCGAGCCGGCAAATTCTCATTGGATTGGCGTGTTTTTACAGGTTAAACTAATTACAGGATTGTACAAGCTTTTAGATTCCCAGGCCAAAAACAACTGCATTTACGCCCAACCGTAAATTATGCCGAAAATCAATAAGTTACAGGCTGTACCTGGACGTGTTTCTCCAGCCCTCTATTTCTCGTCTGTCTCTCTACGTTCGTTCGAGCTTATATAGAGCTAACGGGGTAAAGTTTTAACCCGACCGTGATTCAATTAGCAACCCAGGTTCTTAGTGAGGATTTCGGTTGGCTGACACTTAAGGAGGTATCCCAGAACTAACAGACCGATAGAAAACGCAAAGACCAGCAAATACGATACATGAGCAGTTTATAAAACTATTAGACGCGTCCAATCATCACACATGCATGGATAAATAAACGAGAAAGGTACGAGACAGACCCAAAAGGGCAAGGTACGCGTCTGTTTATAAGAGACGAGTCTGATGTTAAATGTACGATACGACTCCATCAATTTGAGCACAAGTCGGACTAAGGAGGAAAGGTACGAGTCAAAGTACAAGGTAAGTGAACAGAAAAGGTACGAGTGAGGACACGCGTCGGTGTCACACATACGGGGTCTAATAAATAATAAAAAAATAAATATAAATCTAAACCCCACCCAAAGACCTGACTATCTCTAGCCATCCGTCTTCCAAGTCTACAACGGATCGGGCAATCATGGTGCCGTCTTCCAGTAGGCGAGGTTAATTCCCAAACTCAAAACACATAAGGACAAATCAGGCAATCGTGGTAGGTACCTTAAGATAGACCCCGTGTGTGCAAGACAACCAGTGCAAGTCGACCATGGACACTTATAGTCCGTCGCGCCTATATACTAAACGGGACAGATCCCACAATACAGGATATTAATACATTTATAAATTATACTCAATCACAGACCACGCGGAATCAATGAAATTCCGCAAGTATATACCTAAATGAACACTGAGCATGAAACAAAATATCACCAGCCACTCGCATTTGGTTAATAATAACAAAACATCTCCATATTTGGCATAAACTTAGAAAAACAGAATTGTCTCCCCTTACACTCCTCCCTTGTTACACAAAAGTCCACGTGAATATCTTCAAGTGTCTATCTGAAAGTTCGGATGTCCAAAGCCTATTTCTTAAATCCCGGCATCCAGTGCGGTTTCACAATCGGCACCACGTACGGACGTCCTCCCTGATCCACTCCGAACTTCAGGTCTTCGTCACCACAATTATAGTGATCTCCAAGTGCAGATGGAAAAGAAACGGGCTCGGCGTGGCGCCTACGCCTAGCCGCCTCCCTTGCCTCCACGTGGATGATCATCTTGCGTTTTGGACATCTTACGTTCCCTGGGTCGATGTACCTTGCGTTAGGTATGAGCTCCCCCACCAGGCCGTCTACCACTTCACGAGCCTTCACAGGGGTAAATCCATGTTTTCGTTGGAGGTGCCTAGTGACGTCCCCCTTTCGCACGTGCCCATAGCGACACAATGTACAGCTAAACCGCCGAACCTTCTTGCGATGCACTAACTTCCAGTGCCGGAAGAAACTATTGAGCGTCTTGTACAAATGGTCACCACAGAGTTCCACCTCACATGCCATGCCGCCTTCCTTCCAATCAGGTCGGAGATCATCGTCCAAGGCGAGAAGCTCTGTTTCGGAGACGTCGATTTCTATTTCTGTCATTCTGCCATTTCCTTAACTGCTCTAATGTCCAAGTTTCCATCCAAGAGTGTTGCTCCACATCCGAGGACAACCCACCACCACTACCAGTACTTCCTAAGGCTATCGCTGCCACACAAGACGACACAGAATCCGAAGACTCTTTAGCCGCTAACCCCTGACCTTTGCCACCCAAAGAGATATCAGTGCATTCTCTGCACTCGAATTTTTTGCATTTACGGTGCACACGCCTGGATAGCCCATCCCCATTTCCATGAAGACTGCCCTTTCGGTGCTGAAACTCAAAATCAAAAGTCTCCAATACTGATATCCAACGCGCTACCATGCCTTCAGGTTCTTTGAAATTACATAGCCATGTTAACGAGGCATGGTCCGTCCGAATGATGCAATGCCGACCTAAGAGGTAATGTCTGAAATGTTTTACGAACGTGACGACTGCCAGAAGTTCACGATACGTGACACAATACCTCCGTTGGTGTTTATTTAGGGCCTTACTTCCATAGGCAATAACCTTCTCCTCCCCTTGCTGAACCTGTGATAACACAGCCCCAATCCCATTCCCACTGGCGTCAGTATCCAACACAAACAGTCCCTCCCTTTCGGGGTAAGCGAGTACAGGTGCAGAAACCAGAAGTTCCTTTAGCCTAGTAAACGCCCGACTACAATGTTCCGTCCAAACGAATGGTGTAGATTCCTTAGTAAGTTGTACAAGGGGATCCGCAATGGACGAAAAATTGGGGATAAACTTTCTATAATAACCCGCGAGACCAAGAAAACTACGTATTTCACTACCCTGGCATGGCTGTGGCCAGTCAGACACAACAGACACCTTATTAGGATCACAATGCACCCCATCCTTTGTAATGATGTGTCCCAAAAATGCTACTCTTGTTTGAAACAATGCACACTTCGAAGGCTTCAACTTCAAGTTCGCCGTCTTAAATCTGGCAAACACTTCCTTCAAATTTTCCAGAGCCATATCAAACGAGCTACCAAAGACGATGACATCATCGAGGTAACACAAACACTTTTCCCATTGCAAACCACGGAGGACCAATTCCATGAGCCTCTCAAATGTTGCAGGCGCATTACAAAGCCCGAAGGGCATAACATTGAATTGGAACATCCCACAATGTGTTGAAAATGCGGTTCTAACCTTATCAGCTTCACTCATGGCGCACTGCCAGTATCCAGAAACTAAATCTAGAGTGCTGAACCAAGAAGCACCTGCTAGTGTATCTAGTGACTCATCGATCCTTGGAAGGGGATACGCATCCTTTATAGTTCTAGAGTTAAGCTGTCTATAATCCACACAGAACCTATTTGATCCATCTTTCTTTTTGACCAGTAGGATGGGTGATGACCACGGACTATTACTAGGTTCTATGACACCATCTGGCATCATTTTCTCTAACTCTTTTTCCACCGTCTCCCGATATGCTACAGGCAAACGTCTAGGAAGAACCTTAACAGGTTTTTCCGATCCTGTTTCGATTTTATGACTAACCACCTCAGTATAACCTAAGTCACCTCCGGGAGCAAAGAATATATCTTGATTGTCAATCAGGAGTCGTTCTATGCGCCTCCTCTGTTCTCCAGTTACATCAGTAGATACAGACTCTAACAGAGGTAGCAGATGTTGCGGAACAGATTCCTGATCAGACTTATCAAGATCACTATCAACAGGGGTCTTCACTACACTCGCCGCCTCTAACACACCCATTGTGAAATGTTTTAGAACACGAACCGGGCAATCTGTAAGGTTGACAACAGAGAAAACGATAGATTTGGGGTTTACTACCGCATGAGAAACAAGAAGACCTCGCTTTTCCAAAGTTCTTGCAGGTTCAAAAGCAAAATCTCCTCTCATTTCATCTACACACTCCACATAACCCCGAACAAATCTTTCAGATCCTGGCGGAATGACCACTCTCTTGGACATTTTTACTCGAGCACATCTATGGGAACTTGACCGATGTAAAGTGATATTCTCTTTACCAACCTGCAAAATACCTTTAGAAACCCGAACAACAACATCATGGCGATCAAGAAAATCAATTCCTATTATTCCGGGCAAATCTATATTAGCCACTACAAAGTCATGTTCAAAGCACATCCCCCCTATCAAACATTGGAGAACTACTTTCCCTTCCACCTGCAATTCATTACCATCTGCTGTGGTCAGCTTCACCCCAGATGAGTGGAGCTCCAAAGTCCCCTTTTCAAGTAACTCAAATGCCTTAGTGGACAAAATACTTACAGCAGAGCCCGTGTCCACGAGCATTTTTTGACTAGAGGCACCTATCACGACTTCTGCGAACAAACAAGTTTCGGAAACACTATAGATTCCAATACTAGGCCTATGTTCTTCTAATTTACCTCGAGGGGTTGAATCTTCGGCCGCAGACTCAACCCCATCTAGTTTAACGGCCCATCTTGTTGTGCTCTCGACTCTCTTTGCCTATTCGAATAGTTGTGGTTCTTTAAGGGACAATTATACGACATATGTCCGAAATCATGGCAGTGGTAACATTCTATACTACTTCTCAGTCTATCCCCTCTATGATTTGAACTCCAGCCGTGACTGGTCATCTTCTCCAGATTCTCTTTCAAAGATATGTTCAACTTGGCGATTTCTGCCTGCAACGAAGCCATTAATTCTTCCGTTCTGTCGTATACCAGATCGGAGTTATTTTCCTGCCCTACCGAGTTTACTCCTGCACTATCTAGCTCAGCAAATGGCTTTGGCTTTATTGGCTCACTACGAACACCCCTGACGGCCTCATACTCTACAGCCAATGCAATTGCAGCATCAAGAGTTTTTGGGCGTCTAAATATCACAGGCTCTCTGATGTCTCGGCCACCTATCCCATTAAAAAACTGTTCCAGAACATTGGTTTCCCGGTACATATGAGGCATTTCAGGAAAAGCCAAACAGGCTAGACGCCGTAAAGCATACCCGTAGTCAGCTGGGGTTTCACCTGTCTGCCTTTTTCGAGCTCGAAATTCGCATTTCTGAGAAATCTCCCTCTCTGGAGGATCAAATCGTTGCCCCAGAATCGACTTAAGAGCCTGATAATTTCGCAATTGATCCCTTGGTAAATCCCCAAGAACTTTTTGTGCATTCCCTCGAAGTGACATAGACAACTGTTGTGCTTTTTCAGCAGTAGTCCACCCGTTCCACTCTGCAACCTGCTCAAAATGTATAACGTAATCTTTCCAATCTACTTTCGTTCCGTCAAATTTGTCTGGCTCCTTTTCCCTACGGACTATTCTACTGACAGGGGCATGCCCTCTACTTCCTACATCTCTACTCTGTGCCAAACCAGTCATGATTTCCTTAATTTGCGAATCAACTATCCGTTGCAGACGATCACATGCTTCTTGTACATTTTCTCCCCTATGATTAGCATCGGAGAAATTCTCACCCCCAACTGCCCCATACGACATATTCATCCCTGGATTTTGTACTCCCTCATAATAATTCTCCACTTTAACCCTACGTTCCCTTCCGACCATATCACCATGGATTTCATCCATCCTAGGTGATCGCCTCCCCTCTAACCTAGTCCTAAGCTCGAAGGGATGATCCCTGCTTTCCCATCGGTCAGCATTCGGGCTCTCCATAGCAACAAGCAAACCGGAAATCCTGGTCACGGCACCAAAATGTAACGGGGTAAAGTTTTAACCCGACCGTGATTCAATTAGCAACCCAGGTTCTTAGTGAGGATTTCCGTTGGCTGACACTTAAGGAGGTATCCCAGAACTAACAGACCGATAGAAAACGCAAAGACCAGCAAATACGATACATGAGCAGTTTATAAAACTATTAGACGCGTCCAATCATCACACATGCATGGATAAATAAACGAGAAAGGTACGAGACAGACCCAAAAGGGCAAGGTACGCGTCTGTTTATAAGAGACGAGTCTGATGTTAAATGTACGATACGACTCCATCAATTTGAGCACAAGTCGGACTAAGGAGGAAAGGTACGAGTCAAAGTACAAGGTAAGTGAACAGAAAAGGTACGAGTGAGGACACGCGTCGGTGTCACACATACGGGGTCTAATAAATAATAAAAAAATAAATATAAATCTAAACCCCACCCAAAGACCTGACTATCTCTAGCCATCCGTCTTCCAAGTCTACAACGGATCGGGCAATCATGGTGCCGTCTTCCAGTAGGCGAGGTTAATTCCCAAACTCAAAACACATAAGGACAAATCAGGCAATCGTGGTACCTTAAGATAGACCCCGTGTGTGCAAGACAACCAGTGCAAGTCGACCATGGACACTTATAGTCCGTCGCGCCTATATACTAAACGGGACAGATGCCACAATACAGGATATTAATACATTTATAAATTATACTCAATCACAGACCACGCGGAATCAATGAAATTCCGCAAGTACATACCTAAATGAACACTGAGCATGAAACAAAATATCACCAGCCACTCGCATTTGGTTAATAATAACAAAACATCTCCATATTTGGCATAAACTTAGAAAAACAGAATTGTCTCCCCTTACAAATAAAGGTAGAAACAGAACCGTTCTCCTGCTGATAAAGGTAGCACAAGTCGACGATGCCAGCGCCCTCTTTATTGTCACTTACACCACACTTCCCCGAACCGTTTATATGGACCTCGCTGAATAAATATGGCTATGGAAGAACAAACCATAATTCATAACTGACGTAATTGTTAAATATCAGCTTCCAACTCGCTCTGGTAAGCGAGAAATACAGGGGAATGCATTTCCGAAATCTGCCTTGCTCGACGCTGACGACACGGGTCAAGGTCGTTCTTCCACATTCCAGCGCAGTACACGGCTCCTGATTCAAACTGTTCTCTACACAAACGGGTAACCGTTACACTGCCCCCGCCTTTCTAAATCATGACGTCCCCGTCATGGCCGTCCGGGTCTCCCCGTCCAGGGTGACGTTACAGTTCCAGTTGTACAGTTCGAATCAATTTAAACAAAACTGCTCGCCAATTACGGGCCATCAGGGCCGGCGAAATTACCAGGTGGCCACCCTCCGGCGGTCTGGCCGGGCCACCACGACATTCGGTCCAACAGATTTCCTTCACAGAATTACATGGGCGGCTAGCAGAGCCACCCCACGACATTAGGTCCACTGGGCTGCACGCTCAGTTGGAGGGGTCCAGCTTCTCCCCTCTTACGGTACACGGGCTGGGACGTCAGCACGTAGTCTTGCAACCTGTGAGGCCTGACCGCTCGCCGAACGCGGGTCGTCGTCGCGTGTGTGGGGGCTGCCTCACCCTCGGCCACTTCGGTGACGTCGTCCTTCGCGTGTGTGGGGGCTGCCTCACCCTCGGCCACTTCCTCGAGCGCGTCCTCCGCTGGCCCCTGCGGCCGGCCCACGGTCGCCTGTGCCTTCCGGGCTCCGTCGTGGTCGGTCATCTCTAGTCGTCGGTTGTTCTCTTCTGTTGTAGATCAGGCCAGATCCCACCGCTGCCACCAGTTTTCTCCGTGTAACGTGTACGAGCAGGACCAGTCGTAGTGTTTAGAAGAAAACGAATCAATAACCGGGATTGCCCACTGGCATTCTGGCCGTCACCGTCGTTAACCCCTTCACTAGTAGAGATCCGGGGCTCGAAGAGATGATCACAACCCTACAAGGATGACTGACGCTCAATGTAAAGGTCTATTATGGTATATTCTGCACAAATAGTATACGCGGTTACAAATAATAGCGTAGAACCGCGTGGCTTAGACAGAATGTCTAAGGAGATGTAACGTTAGGATATTTACATATATGTACAGACACTAGGGGAGTGTATGCAAATAAACTTGATGTATATATACACGTGATATGAGAGGATGTGTGCACACAAGTTAACGGATACGTACACTTGGTGTGTGCATATAAGGTTCACGGATACGTACACCTGGTGTGTGCATATAAGGTTCACGGATATGTACACTTGGTGTGTGCACATAGAGTTAAACGTATCCCTGGTGTATATGTCGATAATAGAAGAGAATGTGTGCAGTTTAAGCTTGGTGTTATATGGCAATAATATATATATGAGAGTGTCTGCATATAACTTTATAGTTAATATAGTGCTTAATGCGCGATAAGGGCGGCCTGGCTGCTGGCCCTTCTCTTCTGGGGATAAGGGCGGCCTGGCTGCTGGCCCTTCTCTTCCGTCGTTGGAACGTTATGGATATAACGCTCTCTCCAGGGATGACACCCAGTCGTTGGAACGTTAAGGATATAACGCTCTCTCCAGATACGTCGCCCAGTCGTTGAAACGTCAAGGTCCGTTGGAACGTTACGGCGGTAACGTTCTCCCCAATATATATATACCCTCAGGCGTTGGAACGTCACGGCAGTGACGCTCTCTCCAGATATAGCACCAAGTCGCTGAGACGTCACGGCCCGTTGGAACGTTACGGCGGTAACGCTCTCTCCAGAGACAACCCCCAGTCGTTGGAACGTCACGGCGGTGACGCTCTCTCCAGAGACGTGGCTAGTCGGCGTGTACTTCACCCCCAGTCGTCGGAGCTTGACCGTAACTTGTCAGCTCACCAGTCTGCTTCCCGCACAGGTAAGAATAGCCCGGCGTCTCAACCCTTACGGCTGCTGCGACCCGTCTATAGACACGCCTGTGACTACACGACTTCACGACGATCTCTCAGGTAAGTATCACGCACCACTCAACTCTCAGGGACCGTCAGGACAATTACTTGGGTATATCTTGTATTACCATTTCATCTGGTACCGATGAAACATCGT
>JAVTVY010001108.1:0-34944 GCA_036873755.1 Hanleya hanleyi
CAGGATTTGAGCGAGGCGTTGCACCGTAATATTTCTAGTGACGTCCCGTCTAGTCCAGTTTATCCTGCCAGTGAAATACATAGTGTCACGGATAAGTCTGTCAGTGTTTCGTCTTGTCTTGTCTCCGATAGTGATTATGCTAATGAAAATCCAGCTTGTGCGAGCGTCAATTATAACGTTGAAATACCAGTTACGTCATGTCCACCTGTCACGTCTGATTTGTCTTGTTTTGTCCTGGATCCAGCCAGAACTGAGGAGTATATGCTGGCTGCACATAATAAAGTGTTCTCGTCCTGCCTATCTAACTTTCAACACTGTCGTATACCTGTCCCGTCTGCATGGAATATCCCACGCTTGCGTCTATTATTGAATGATTATTCAGACAACATGGTAGCAGAGTTTTTGTGTTACGGATTCCCCATAGGTTACTCCAGAGACCACCCACCTGTAAGTGACAATAGAACACACAAGGGTGCGCGGGACTTTCCAGCTAATGTGTCTAGCTATATTGCCACTGAGCTAGAGTATGGTGCTACATTGGGCCCCTTTGATAGTAACCCCTTAGGCACTGGCCTGGCCTGGTATTGTCACCACTGAATACGGTCGATAAAGACAATGGTGCCACCCGCAGAGTTATTTTGGACCTCAGCTGGCCAATTGGCACATCCGTAAATGACGGCATTGAAAAAGATTGCTACTTAGGCGATGTTACATCTCTGACATACCCGACTGTTGATTCACTTTTGGATTTAGTGCGCGAGAAAGGTCCCGGCTGTCTGCTGTTTAAGTGTGATCTCCGACGTGCATACCGTCAGATCCCCGTGGATCCTGGTGATTTACATTTTCTTGCATTTAAATGGCAAAGCAAACTATACATTGACAGGGTTTTTCCATTTGGTTTACGCTCGGCTGCTTACATTTGTCAGCGGGTGACCAATGCTATTTGCTACATAGCGCGACAACGCAGTGTAAGTGTGGTGAATTATTTGGACGATTTCGGTGGAGCTGACCATCCAGAGTTGGCCAATCTGTCCTTCCAGAAACTTCGCGGTATCCTTAGCGAAGTCGGTGCTGAGGAATCTGAACCAAAAGCCTGGGAACCTAGTACCACAATGCCTTTCTTAGGTTTAGAAATCGATACTTCGGCTGAAGAACTGCGTGTTCCACCGGATAAACTAAACGGTCTTGACCTACTTTTGAATGAGTGGTTGTCTCGCACGTCTGCAACGAAACGACAGCTGCAATCTCTTATCGGAAAACTTGTGTTTGTTGCCAAGTGTGTGCATCCTGGTCGTCTCTTTATTTCGCGCATGCTTGTCGTCTTGCGTGAACTTGGAGCGGGTAATAGTGCACGTTTCCAGCTGACAGAGGACTTTCGTAAGGATTTGCTATGGTGGTGTGTGTTTTTGCGAACATTTAACGGAGTCGCTATTCTTAAGTTTGACCAGTGGTGTGAACCCGATGAAATCTTCGCCACAGATGCTTGCCTTACTGGATGTGGTGGATGGAACCCTAATGGTTTCTTTCACTCTCCGTTTCCAACCTGGATACTAGAACAGCAGCTTCCAATAGCTGTACTTGAATGCATGACAATCATGGTGGCTATTAAACTCTGGGGCCAGGAATGGTCCGGTAAACGAATAACTGTGGCGTGTGATAACTTAGCAGTGGTCATGGTCCTTAATTCAGGTCGTGTTAGGCATCAGATTATGGCTAGCTGCCTGCGAGAAATTGCATATTATGTCGCGGTGTTTGACTTCGAGTTGCGAGCTGTGCACCTCACTACAAAGGAGAATCGGGTGGCAGACATTTTGTCTAGGTGGCACTTGTCACCTGAATATTGTGCTATACAGTTTTCTCAGGCCTGTAATGTATCTGTTGATAGGAAATGTTGCTTACCAGAGCATATGTTTAATTTTTCTTGTTCATGGTGAATTACAGGTGCACAGTTGCGCGCCTTAAGAACTGCCGCACGAGCCACACAGCAGGATGCCTTCGCTAGCGGTACTCATGCTAACCTCCGTACACAGTGGAAGGCTTACCTACTGTTTTGTGACTATTTTGGACAAATATCTCAACCAGCATCTGTTGACACTCTGTGTTTGTATGTACAGTTTTTGAGAGGGTCTTTCACTGCAATTTCTAGCATAAGGAATTATCTTAATGGCGTACGCCTCTGGCACCTTTTACAGGGTCTTGACTGCCCACCTCTCTCGCATATATTAGTGACCTTAACACTGCGGGGGGCTGGTAAGCAGATGTTTCGTGCTCCTGTACAGGCACGTCCGATGACACCGACTATTTTATTGAGAATTTGGCGTTGTTTAGACTTTTCAAACCCGTTTCATTGTGTTATGTACTGTCTATTTATTTTCGCCTTTTTTCTTATGGCTCGTAAATCTTCACTGATTCCCCAGTCTGTGTCTGCCTTCTCCCCTACACGATACCCATGTCTTCGGGATGTTTCCTGTTTTCCTTGGGGGGTCTCGGTCTCACTTAAATACTCTAAAACTAATCAGTTTGGGGATCGCTCTTTTAAAGTTCCTTTAGCGGCTATCCCCGACTCGCCTCTTTGTCCTTCCAAAGCCTTTCGTCGCATGTTAACGGTGCGTCCTCGCCCGGACCCCTCTGAACCTCTTTTTGCCCATACCTCTCCCTCCCACCCGATACCTGTTACACATGCAGTTTTCCAGTCCTTCCTGCGTTCTACTTTGTCCTCGATTGGCCTTCCATCCGATTCCTTTTCTGGTCACAGTTTCCGTCGAGGGGGTGCGTCATATGCTTTTAGAGCGGGGGTTCCAGGGGAGATAATCCAATGTATCGGGGGATGGTCTTCTGACGCTTATTTGCGCTATCTTGATTTTGGTTTCACTCGCCTTATTTCTGCGTCTCAGACCTTTGCTCGTTCAGTCGCTTCCAATTCTTAACCGCTCTGCCCTCATCCACTCCCTCCCCCTCCCCCCCCCTCCAACACTTGTATTTGTCATTTCGGCCCAGACTGTGTTTTGGTGTGTTTTGGTGGGTAAATTGGAGGCCAGGTCAGCATTATGGCCTACATGTACATGTGCCTTTCTACCTAGTCAGTCGGTCACATAAGACATCTTCTAGTTCACCTTTACGATTTTCATGATTCGAAATTTCACCTTGTATTCCTTAGTGACCATGCACATGTGTGGCACATAGTGCTCGCCGGGCCTGCCAATAACCCCAAACATTTATATGACTGCTACATCATTTAATCTTAACGATATGTATTATTATAATAAATTATATTATCTTAAAAGGTGTTGTGTTTGTTCTTGCCCAATTTGGCTAATTATGACATTCTGGCGGCCGTCAGAATGGGTAATTGGCATTGGGCAGGGACGCTAGGGGGAGCTGTGTACAGTGTATAATTTTCTGGCTTAAGCTTTCAGGTTTGTTATATCTGTATTATATAAGTGAACAATTATTTCCTTGAATTTATGAGAAGCATACAACCGCCCCTTGTAAGTGTTGAGCTTCGCATGCCTTTTTTTTTATATTTCCAATATGAATTTTTTGGAATCCGTGGTTCCCATCATGCCCTGGCTTCGGACGCCATCTTGTTTTCTCGTGCAATATAACCATCGACCTCGGTACTCCTCCTCACTTTCCGAGCAGGCGCCTTTTTATCATGTCAAACAAGTTCATGTAAAATTTTTATCCCACCCACCCACCCCTTTTTACATTTTAATGTTTTTTTGTTTTTTTTTTCTTCTTTTTTTTAGGGGTGGGTAAATTGGAGGCCAGGTCAGCATTATGGCCTACATGTACATGTGCCTTTCTACCTAGTCAGTCGGTCACATAAGACATCTTCTAGTTCACCTTTACGATTTTCATGATTCGAAATTTCACATTGTATTCCTTAGTGACCATGCACATGTGTGGCACATAGTGCTCGCCGGGCCTGCCAATAACCCCAAACATTTATATGACTGCTACATCATTTAATCTTAACGATATGTATTATTATAATAAATTATATTATCTTAAAAGGTTTTGTGTTTGTTCTTGCCCAATTTGGCTAATTACAGTTACATCATGGCTACCGACCCCCGGGCTCATGCCCAGTCCTCTTAATTATTACAGTCTATTACATCATATTGCAATATGGTCAAAGGGGGGTAATTCTCAGGATACCACATTTTCCCCTCTCCATAAGAACCAAACCTTTATACCAACTGTAACAATAATATCGGCAATACATTAACGAGGAACGAAACCATTCAACCAAGTATAGGCTGTGTTCGAGTTCTAGTACTTCTGCGCAACGGAACATTCTCATGAAGAATGGGTTCCATCGGAACTGCGGGTTCCGTTGGTTCATTCCAACTCAAATCACAAAAACCAAACTGATGTTCATTTAACTGATGAATACCCGGCGGACTAGCTTTAGCCAGCTTACTAACATTCCAAGTTCGCCCATCAGTAGTTACAAAAGAGCTAACTCCTATCTTTTTAGAGATTTGTAACGGCTTTAAGAACTTACTTTCGCCTTCCTTGACGATACCAGGTTTCTTTACACGCACCCATCACCTACATTTAAGTCGGAATTCTTACTACCGCGTTTTGCGTCCGTGTATGCCTTGTATTTAGCCTGTTTCTCGAGGACTCTCCCTCGCCCATCCGGTTTTTTGTCCTCGGAATACTGTAGATGTCGACCAACCAAATCAAGTTTTGTGCGCATTTTTCGCCCATGGAGTAATACAGACGGTGCTACTCCAGTAGTAGCATGCGGAGTAGCCCTGAAAATTGCTAGGTAATTTTGTACACATAATTTCCATGGTTTACCGGTATTGATCGCATTTTGTACAGTATGACCTAAGTTAGCGTTAAAACGTTCAACTGCGCCATTTGCCTGGGGGTAATAGACGGAAGAATGGGCTATGCGAATACCTCGCTCAGAACAGAACTCTTTGAATTCTTCCGATTCGAACTGTGCTCCATGATCAGTTACAATTTCTTCAGGAAAACCTTCCCGGCTAAACACCGACTGCAAGAATAGTAGTATATAAAGGCTATTACAGAGCCCATTGACCTACTTTTTTGTTCCCCCCGGTGGAGGATGGAGGAGGAACTTGATCACGTGATCAAGGCATGTCTAGACTTGTTGGTGTGTGGTCAAAATGGCCGCTGTGGTGTGGTGGGTTCAAAATGGCGGCCTGTGGGAGGTGGTGGTGGGTTCAAAATGGCGGCCTGTGGGTGGTGGTGGGACCAAAATGGCGGCTGTGGGTGGTGGTGGGTTCAAAATGGCGGCTGTGGGAGGTGGTGGGTTCAAAATGACGGCTGTGGGTGGTGGTGGGACCAAAATGGTGGCTGTGGGTGGTGGTGGGTTCAAAATGGCGGCTGTGGTGTGGTGGTGGTCAAAATGGCGGCTGTGGGAGGTGGTGGGTTCAAAATGGCGGCCTGTGGGTGGTGGTGGGACCAAAATGGCGGCTGTGGGTGGTGGTGGGTTCAAAATGGCGGCTGTGGGAGGTGGTGGGTTCAAAATGACGGCTGTGGGTGGTGGTGGGACCAAAATGGCGGCTGTGGGTGGTGGTGGGTTCAAAATGGCGGCTGTGGGTGGTGGTGGGTTCAAAATGGCGGCTGTGGGAGGTGGTGGGTTCAAAATGGCGGCCTGTGGGTGGTGGTGGGTTCAAAATGGCGGCTGTGGGAGGTGGTGGGACCAAAATGGCGGCGCAAGGGAGCAAACGAGGCGGTGGGGAGGTCACGGGGAGAAAAACCCCTCACATTACCCTCAAAAAAACCTCTAAGCCATATAATAATAATAAACATAATCTATAGGTGTTGTACCATGTTAATAGGATCAGTCTAGCATCTGTACCACCCTAGGGTCGAGCGTTTATTGTCCCGTGTATCTCCGCAGAAAATCAACAAACAAAATGGCGGCTCCAGGATGGTGTGGAGACGCCCTTTCCACATCACGGCGTCGATCATAGCGCCATCTGCACACACTGACGCAAGGGAGACAACTCGTGTGGCCCAAGGGTATGGAAATAGCCGTGTTGGAGCTAGGGGAGTTACTACTGGTCCAGTGGGGTCGAGTGATGTATCAATGTGAAGCCTATGTGAGGGGGCATCTGATGGGCTGGGTGTGGGGTTGAACTAGCGTCATTCTGCGCATGCGCGGTGGCCCAAGGGTATGGAAATAGCCGTTTTGGAGTCTAGGGGAGTTACTACTGGTCCGATGGGGTCGAGTGAGGTATCAAAGTAAAGCTTATGTGAAGGGGCATCTGACTGGACTAGCGGGTTGAAATAGCGGCATTGTGCGCATGCGCGGTGGCCCAAGGGTATGAAAATAGACGTTTTGGAGCTAGGGGAGCCCCTAATGGTCCAATGGGATCGAGTGAGGTATCAAAGTGAAGCATTCGTGAAGGGGCATCTGATGGGCTGGGTGTGGGGTTGAAATATCGGCATTCTGCGCATGCGCGGTGGCCCAAGGGTGTGAAAATAGACGTTTTGGAGCTAGGGGAGCTACTAACGGTCCAATGGGGTCGAGTGAGGTATCAATGTGAAGCCTAGGTGAAGGGGCATTCAGGCAATGGGGTGGGTGCATGTAAAAATTTTCCTAAAAAAATACGGAACTCGGACTTTATCGAAAAATCCGGGAAAATACCTATATGGGGTATGGGGGGTATATAGGTCGCCGGGCTTAACGGGGCTCGCCTGTCAATAGAGTTATCTCCCCCTAGTTCCAGGGTGGGTGTATGTAAAAAATTTCCTGAAAAAATACGGAACACGGACTTTATTCTAAATTACGGGAAAATGGCTATATGGGGTATGGGAGGTATAGGACCATCCTGGGATACCTACTTCTCGACATTTGCGGTAGGGTTGTTTGGATTTGTTTTTCACGTCTCGTCATTTAGAACATGATAGGAAGTGTCCCGGCACGAATCGGTGAAATTTTTGAAAAAGTACGATATAGCCCCATATAGTCCCATACTGGGGGTATAGGATCGATGTTTGTCCCCCTGGGAAACGTACTTCTATACATTTGCGGTAGGGTTGTGGGGTCTCGTTTTTCACGTCTCGTCATGTAGAACATGATAGGAAGTGTTGCGGAGCGAATCGGTGAAATTTTTGAAAAAGTACAATCGAAACTGGCCGCTACCATAAACCGATTATACCCAGGAACGGTCGAACGTGCCAGTTTTGTGTGGGCTCTATTGGGGATGAGTATCATTTTGTTATGCATTGTTTAAATAATGCTGATCTAAGATTGTCGCTATTTCGTGAATTGGGTCTGACCGTCCCCAATTCAGAGTATCATTCTCGTATATTGTTCACCAAACTTTTAAAATGTGATAGTTTTAAAATCACCAGAGTATTTGCTAAATTTGTAATACAAAGCTTCGACAGGAGAGTCAGTTGATATTCTGTACAGGCAGATTGACATGTACCAGTTTTGAAATAATTGAAAACAATTCGAGCCTCTGTTGAGCCATGTAAAATCATACACTTGTTCATGTATACTGTTACTGGCCTTAACCAATGTGATTTGTGTTTGCGCCAATAAACGAATCTGAATCTGAATCTATAAATATATATTCCCATACTGAGGGTATAGGTTCAATGTTTATCCTACTGGGAAACCCACTTCTATACATTTGCGGTAGGGTTGTGGGGTCTCATTTTTCACGTCTCGTCATGTAGAACATGATAGGAAGTGTTGCGGAGCGAATCGGTGAAATTTTTGAAAAAAGTCACCAAGGCCTGGGTAGGCCCATAGGCCTATACTGCATGGCTATGGGTGTATAGGGCCATACGGGGTGGACATGTTGGAGTCTAGGTGAGTCCCTGGTGGTCCAATGGGGTCGAGTGAGGTCTTATTTTGAAGCTCTCGTGGAGGAGCACTTGACTACACTAATGTTTCCGTGTTCAATAGTCTGCGCATGCGCAGACTGGCCCGTAGTATAGAAAGTAGGCATTTTGGGGGTATGTGGGTGTGTGTTTGGGTTAGAGATGGGCTATTCACGGTTCGAATGGGTCGTGTGAGGTATCCATGTGAAGCCTAGGTGAGGGAGCCTCTGATGGCGTGGATGTGGGGTTGGTATATCGGCATTCTGCGCATGCGCGGTGGTCAAAGGGTATGAAAATAGCCGTTTTGGGAGCTAGGGGAGCCACTATTGGTCCGATTGGGTCGAGTGAGGTATCAAAGTGAAGCATTCGTGAAGGGGCAGCTGATGGGTTGGGTGTGCGGTAGGAATATCATTCTGCGCATGCGCAGACGCACTGCGGAGCTCTCGTCCAATCAGAAGCGAGTATTTCAAATCCGTCACAGAGCTCTCAGCCAATCAGAAGCGAGTATTTTGACCCGGTGCATTATGGGACATATCCAAGATGGCGGCACGTATGTTCAAGATGGCGGCACATCCGGTGTCGAAAACTGGCCATTTCTTCGGGATGTGGTCACCTAGTGTCGAAAACTGGACCCTGTATGGGTCCCGCTAGCGCCTTGACGCCATGATATAGACCGGAGAGAGAAAACAACAACAACAAGGATGACACATGAGGGAACAACAACAACAACAAGTTTTTTTTTCATATAGTTTATTTTCCCCTCCATCATAACATACCCACGCTGGGGGAGCCGCGTTGGGTATGTTTACAATTCAAGAAAGACTCTTGTCCAATCAGAGACCGCCATTTGCATCTGTCCTATTCGTTCCTGTCCGTTAGATGTATTCTTGTCCAATCAGAAGTCGCCATTTCAGAGAGTTCCTTCTTCGGTCATGTTCATTCTGAACCGTTTATTCTAATCATCATCGGACAGGCCCGGATATTCTTCGGGCAGCATGTCCTGAAACAGTTGTTTGCGCATTCTGATCGCATTTTCCAGGGCCTCTGTGGGTGGTAGCCCCATAGCCTCTTCCAAGTGACGCTTGGTCTTCATGATGGACCTGTGCGTGGGGTCGCCTTTCATTTCAAGCGGTAGTAAGGTATACTGTTCATAGATCGCCATGGCTGTTTTCCTGATGCGGGAGCGCATTTGGGTGTACGTCTGTTGTAAATTATCCTCTCCGGCGTCCTCGATCGCTTCAGCGTGAGTATTGATAGCTGCTGTCACAATACGATCCCAGAAGGTAGGTTCTGCCTCACTTTCCTGGGATGTAGGCTGACTCTCTGAGGTCAAGCTCTCCATATCAGTAGATATACTGTCAGCAATCTTGGATTCGGTATCAGTCGATGCACTCTCATCAATCTCTGTATCAGTATCTGCCTCAACGGGCTCCTCGGCGTCTTCAATCCCATGTATATTTTTCTGGTGTCGCATCATATCGTAATGTCTGGTGAACGTGCGTTCACACTCAGAACAAGTATAAGCCATGTTGACGGTTGAACGTCGACTGTGCGTGTTTTGGGAATACGCTCGCTTTTATAGACAGTAACGGTCATCAACGCTTAGCTCAACGCTTCAACGCCCTGGTGAATTAGCTCAGAAGCTCTGATTTCATGGAATTGACATCAATTCATCGAAATGCAGTGACGCCCGTCAACGCCCGTCGTTACGCCTTAACGCTCGTCTCAACGCTTTAACACACTTTCTTAACGCTTTAACGACGTTTAATGATGCGTTCGAACAAATGTTTCTTTTGTGCTATTGCTCTGACATACGCCGCTTTCCAGTTCATGCCCGAGGTTTTCAACATCGACGCTGTTCTTTCAATTTCCATATGGACTGGATCCTTATCCAACAATTTCATATGGGTCAGTAAGTCGACATACTGCTGACGTAAAGCCCGTCGTAGTCTGGGTGCCAATCTGTTATGGGCTAAAATTGCAGCTTCCTCTTTCGAATACCCTTTGCGTTGAAACTTGTTTCCTGTGGCCTCCAAAATCTCGCCCATCTCGGCGTCCATACTTTCTTTGAACAAATCCTTCCATAGCCTCGAGTTCATATTATGTTCTTCAACCTCGGGTTGGGCCTTCACGGTTGGGTGATATTCCGGGACTGGTGATATGAAGAAGGCCCGCTGTACGGGGGTGGGTTGCTGCTTCACCAAATGTGGACTCGGTGGATGGTGTAGGGGCTGTGGTGATCCCTCGCCGGGTAGCAGGTGGGTCGTCAGCCGGCGATCTTCGGGGGTATGGGCTTTTAAATCTACGAACAGGTAGCCGTACGGACGACTTACGGACGACTTGTCGCTTCTTGAAACGCCTGCATGAAATGGTCGATGTTCTGAGGATAAATTCGACTACCAAACACACGAATTTGTGCTCTGTCGATGGGGTTGGAGAACAACACAAAGTATTGGCAGTTCAAGGCAATATCTCTGGACGCCTTCCCTTGAGGAAAGAGATTCTGGGTCAAATAGATGACGGACAGATTCCGATGATGGGATCCTTAGAATCGGCGACGTGTGAATTGTCCTTGGCCGCACTCATCAGATCATCTAGCACTACCACGTTGGTCTGCTCGGGGTCAAAGTAATACGGTTCGTCTATGTCATGAGGAATCCCTGGGACGAAACTCACATTCTGTAATCGCGTAGTTTCGTAGGCGGACTGCCATTGGCTATAACACCAAACAACACATGTCGGAGCTGGGGTTGCCATACCTTCCTCTAAGAACTTCATTACCCAGGACGTCTTTCCACATGCCGTAGGGCCGCTCACCGTCATCGTGTAGGGATGCTCTACTGCACTTGCTGGACCTATAGCGGGACTCGGTGGTGTCTCTTGGTTGTGTTTGCCTTGAATGTGCCTGATCATACTATCGCGACGAGAGAAGGTTCTCTGACAGAACGTACACGTACACGACATGTTGATCTGTCGACCAATACATAAGGACTGATGAGGGACACATGTTCATTCTTATATGTACAGACACCACCACCAACACCACCACCACACACTACCACACACTACCACACACACACACCCACCCACCACACCACCACCACCGCCATCACCACCACCACCACCACCCGCAGGCTTTGAGCTCCAAGAGCTCTGCCACACGGGAGTTCCCACCACCACCACCGGGCGTTGACGCCCGTCAACGCCCGGTGGTGGCGGTGGTGGTGGTGGTGGTGGTGGTGGAATGTGGTGGTGGTGGTGTGTGTGTGTGTGTGTGGTGGTAGTGTGTGGTGGTGGTGTTGGTGGTGGTGTCTGTACATATAAGAATGAACATGTGTCCCTCATCAGTCCTTATGTATTGGTCGACAGATCAACATGTCGCGTACGTGTACGTTCTGTCAGAGAACCTTCTCTCGTCGCGATAGTATGCTCAGGCACATTCAAGGCAAACACAACCAAGAGATACCGCCGAGTCCCGCTATAGGTCCAACAAGTGCAGTAGAGCATCCCTATACGATGACGGTGAGCGTCCCTACGGCATGTGGAAAGACGTCCTGGGTGATGAAGTTCTTAGAGGAAGGTGTGGCAACCCCAGCTCCGACACGTGTTGTTTGGTGTTAAGCCCGGGGACCGATATGCTAAGGGGAACATTGGAACTCTTCTGTGTTCGGAGGTAGTTTTAGTGAAACCGGAAGATAACACCTCCCACGACACAATCGGACCAAGGATGGTCCATCTCGACACCAAATACCTTCTTGCACTGCCCCAAAATGGCCACTTGACTTACTACAACCAACTGCGCATGCGCAGATTGACGCGACTTGCATTTTAAAAACACGCCATTCTGACTCTACCCTACACAAGCTTCACTTTGACACCTTTCACGACCCATTCGGACCCATAGCGGTCCATCTTTACCCCAAACACACACCCACATACTCCCAAAATGCCTGCTTTCTATACTACGGGCCAGACTGCGCATGCGCAGAATATTGAAAACGGACGAACTATTAGTCCAGTCGGATGCTCCTCCACGAGAGCTTCAAAATAAGACCTCATACGACACCATAGGATCATTAGGGGCTCATCTAGACCCCAAAACGTCCACCCCGTATGGGCCTATACCCCATAGCCATGCAGTATAGGCCTATGGGCTTACCCAGGCCTCGGTGAACTTTTCCAAAAATTTCACCGTTTCGCTCCGGGACCCTTCCCATCGTGTTCTAAATGACGAGACGTGAAAAACAAGACCAAACAACCCATATCACAATGAACGTGTGTGACCTCGGTGACTTTTTCCAAAAATTTCACCGCTTCGCTCCGGGACGCCTCCCATTGTGAGAAACGAGACCCCACAACCCATAGTAAAGCCCATAAAATAAATTGACAACCCCTCCCCCCATATAGCCAGTATGAGCCTATATACAGACCTCGGTGACTTTTCCCAAAAATTTCACCGATTCGCTCCGGGACCCTTCCCATTGTCATTTTCTTGGCGAGACGAGAAAAACGAGACCCCACAAGCCATAGTAAAGCCCACGAAAAAAAATTGACCATCCCCATACCCCATACAGCCATTTTCCCTTATATTGTATAATACAGACCCATATTGTAGGGGTAAAGTCCGTGTTCCGCTTTTTATATTTTCGGAAAAAAATCCTAATTTTACATGCACCCACCCCATTGACTTGATAGGCAGGCCCCGATAAGCCCGGGGACCGATATTAGCCCTTTTGGCTAGAGTTGATAGGAGTTTTCCCCTATTTTAGGGGTAAAGTCCGTGTTCCGCTTTTTATAGTTTCGGGAAAAAATCCTAATTTTACACGCACCCACCCCATTGACTTGATAGGCAGGCCCCGATAAGCCCGGGGACCGATATTAGCCCTTTTGGCTAGGGTTGATAGGTGTTTTCCCCTATTTTAGGGGTAAAGTCCGTGTTCCGCTTTTTATATTTTTGGGAAAAAATCCTAATTTTACATGCACCCACCCCATTGACTTAAAAGGCAGGTCCCAATAAGCCCGGGGACCGATATTAGCCCTTTTGTCTAGGGTTGATAGGTGTTTTCCCCTATTTTAGGGGTAAAGTCCGTGTTCCGCTTTTTCTAGTTTCGGGAAAAATCTCAATTTTACATACACCACCCCATGACTGGATGCCCCTTCACGAATGCTTCACTTTGATACCTCACTCGACCCAATCGGACCATGCAGCGTATTTGAAGTCTGGGGACTACTTTTTCTCCGCGGAAGCTTTCTTCCGCGACCGCATTACCGCCAGACCGCATCACCGCGAAAGAATACATGCCCAGGGGCCCTTTGCCGGAACTATAGTGACCCAGAGTTACCTCCCCCTAGATTGGAACTCTTCTGTGTTGGAGGTAGTTTTTGGTCTCTTGAGAAACAACGCCACCTGTCGCCACCAAGAGTTATCTCCCCCGGCAAAATAAGGGTTTAAATAGCCTTTCCCTACTACTCACGCTGCCGACTGAGGCGGAAGGCACATTTCAAAAAGGGAAGAAAGGCTGTGAACGTTTACCATATTTTTCCAATCTTTCATGGTAATCTTTGTTGATAATCAATTTGAGTATAGTGCAATAGAATAGAAATAATCTTTTCATAAGCGTGCTAAATCGTTATTTTACGCACCGGTTAGTGTGGGAAAGTTTATAAATTTTAGGGCGCGGGCTTCGTCCTTGCACTAAAATATAAACGTTGCCACACTAACCGTGCGTAAAATAACGATTTCGCACGCCTATGAAAACATTATTTCTTAAATATTGGATTTGATAAATAATTCTTATATATATTTTTTTATTTTCAGAATTCAAATATACGTACATATATCATCAAATATCCTATCTATCAGGCAACCATAACTGTATGGGAATTGACTGAATGAAGTATGGGAATCCTTGGATCTTCGTAGTTATAATAAGTTGATTACTTGGAGAACAGAAGTGATAAACAGTCTTCATTAAGGGTGAAATAATAATTGCCTAATGGCTCAGCGCCCCAGAAGCGGTAGTTTTAAAATATTTGCGATATTTCATCCTGTAGAAATACTGAAGAAACGATATTTTCATTCTAGTTAATGACTTGCTTGTTTCCCGAATACGTCTTTCTGTATTCGCTTGAAGTCGTTTCTGGTAGTCGTCATTCATTTTCTTCCTATGCATCACCCATCTTCAGTCGTGCGTATTGGCGCTAGTTGCTATGGTAACAAATTCAAACAATTTTGCCAAATCTCTCAAGTCATCAAAGCAAGTCGTCGAATCATTTATCAATTGACCGACAGCTTGCTGGGACGTCTGTCGATATGAAAGAAATATGCTGTCCTTTTTTTAATAAATAGACCGCATTAACCTATACTGTTGAGCATCATATACGCAGATGTACTGGTTATGTTACAGCGTTTCGCCAGTTAAGATGCAATAGTTCATAATTAAGCTAAAGCGATGGAGAGTTAAAACGGCCCAAGCACTCTTGGCACAGTGTGTTGGGAATTGTTCCCGTTGTATACGTCTGTTGCCCAGCTGTTCTCCGGACCGTGTGCGCCTGGTGGTGTAACACGGCACCCATCACCGCCCTGGAGCCCGGAGGATGAAGTCAGCATCATCGAGCTAGCATCATAAAGAAACAATATACAGGCTACGCATGCGTCAAATTGGCAGCGGCCGATGTGTACATGTTAGCATTTGTTGGATAGAGAGAGTGGGTACCACCACAGAGTGCATGGTTGGCAATCTGGTGAAATCGGATCTCGGCTAGGAGTATAGTGAAAGTTTGCTGGCTTGACTAAAAGGCCTATAATACTTGGCTCTGATGCTGTGCAGCATGTGACCCGTTTTCTGTTCACAAGAACGGGTAGAAATGAACGGAAAATCATGGCGTTTACCGTGAGGAGAATACAGTGGGGTTTACTTGTTGTTTTACTATGGATGGTTGTACTGGTGAGCTGTGGTGAGTAATTTTTTGTTAACAACAAAGTACCTTATATTGACATTTCCAAGCGCCTCATCCCAGCGCTTCCTAAACGCTAAAGGGACCAAGCGCCAGTTTGGCAGTATGGATTTAACTGCAGCAGCCAGTAGGTCGGGAAAGTAGGTCTTCGCTCGATCCTTCACCCCATCATGGAGCCCAGTCTCTATGGTCCCGCGATGAGTTATATTTTGTCCAAGGGGAACATGTTCCAATACACCCGAAAACTATGCGTTACTTAATGAACGTTGGCAAAGACCTACAACCAACCGGTGTCGCCTTGACTTACTCGACCCATATTTGGAAGGTCTATATATATATTTTCTGAATGAAGTAGGTATACACAAGCGAAACACATGAATCTTGAAGCGTCCCGACATGATTCATCTAATATTCACATCGGCTATACACCTATTTGTCAATTGATGCTTGAAACAAGGATTACACTGCTAGATGATTTTCTAGTATATTGCGTTTGTGCACTGTCGTTGATTTCATATATTTAGTGTGTTTCAGCAGGTTGGCATGTGGTGGGTCAGGAATTCATACCACAGTGATAATTGTCCCAAATCGCCAAACTGACATTTAATATGACATTTTCATTCGTATGAACTTTGTCATAGGCATTTTATACAGGAAATACGGTCGTGTGTATGCATGTATGTATTAATATGTTATACACAAGGTTTATATGACTATAGTCCACTGAAAACAAAGAAACAGCTATACTGCTGAAAAAATGACCCACTTCCACCCTAAACTTCCCCAGTTCTCTAAAATACTCCAATGTCCAGAAAGCCCTACCCCCACCCCTTCCCATCGCCCTGTCCACCGCTCAATCGAGATAGAGGATAACACAGCAGATTGAAAACTGAATTTACGAAACAAAGAAAAACAGATGTCACGCGCGAGGCGGTATTGATTTATGAGTGTCGGTCACACGAGGACAAATTATCCAGGTAAATAATTTGCGAAAAAATAATAATATAATATTCATAATGGGCTTGAAGCTTAAGGACATTTCACACCATATTTTTGCAGATTTGATGTAATTTTGAATGTGATTTCATAAGAGCATGATTTGGATGAGTTTTTTTCTTGTTTCGACCTGGTTATAACAATGACATCAAACAAATAGCATTGGGGGCATACATAATCGATTATTACAGGTAACGGCGCACGCACGTGGGATGAATGAGTAATTATACGGTGGTTTGGCCAGCTAATAATGGCGCATGTAGAACAGGCAAAACTGCCTTTATCCCAAAAGAACCGTCATACCATATATTGCATATTTTATGGAATGCTTCTGTTTTAAAGGAAACTCAGTTCATTTAATTGTAATTACATTACAAGTGTTGAAAGTACACGTTCATATCAGCCGCGAAGGAGTAATATAAGAAATACAAATAAACAAATGGTTTGTATAAATTTGGAGTACATATAACATGTATAAGTAACATGGTTCCACCCATATAACATCATTTATTTATACCACACAAAGACCCTTCATATGGGAGTACATCTTGCAGCCCTGTCTGTATATAGCGTGCTCCAAACACCGGATCGTTCCTTAATATTATGGGCCTTCCTAAATCTGACTTGACATTTATTGCCTCAAACGTTGTTTCGGGTCGAGAAGTGACGTTATGCGATATGATGGACGGTAATAGAATATAACGGAAAGAAAATACCAGTTGAAATTATCTTTGCCCCGCATATCGTAAAGGACAATATAAGGCACGGGAGTGCAAGGCCGGGAGGTCTTTGTCTAAAATTCAGATATTTGTCTGTTCAGAGAAATCGGATATTTATTGCCAAGGAAAAGGAATATATTTTCCGGGTCTTTTCAGGACACCCTGGAAAACCACTGTTCCTTGTTTTATGTTAAACAAACTAAGCCCCAACTGACCGACTGGGGATGTTTTATTTATATTTTCGACCCGCGTCTATGGGCGACAGATGTTAGCGAACTGGCCTCAATGGCCTGTGACGAATAGAAGGCCGGCGTTGATAAGCGAAAGCAAAGATTCTCTTTTTGCCTTGTCACAATACCCGTACTCATCGCCTCTCGTTAACCGTTCCGCCTGAATGAACGCTGGCGATAAAATCCAATCTGGTCAAACCAATAATGGAAACAATTCCGAAATTCGCATTAAATATCCAATCATAATTGTCCAATCCCACCTGATTTTATTTTTAATAATTAATATATTTTGATGTGCGGACAGTTTGATTAGATATTATTCATCTCGAAATGCGTATGATTCATAGTATTCTCCGACATTCGGTCATTTCCCTTGGCATGTTTTACCTCCAGGCGCCAGTTTACGGCATTTCGTTGTCGCTAATAGCAGTCATAACCCTTTTAAATAGCATGGGAAACCGTCCTCCCTAAACACAAGGCAGATCCGTCAGAAAAACAGACGGGCTCCATTCGGTTAGATTATTGGTCGACGCCCAGAACTTAATAGTCGATCAATACAAATTCGCCCCGATCCTTTAGTTGGCTTAGATTGACGAGACCGGTCTTTTGAAAACTCTATCGGAAAATATCCTATTCTCTTTGACAGAGAAAACAAACGACAATCTGTTAGCTAGAAAAGAAACCAATTTCGTACTCTAAGTGTGCCAACTTTGCCTTCTTCATCTTGAAGAATAGGACACGAACCGAATTGATCCCGTTGAAATTTGTTTTCCTCCATTGATGAACTACCGGGTAGCCTCAGTATATCGCTACTTTGCTTGCATTTGAAAGTTATATTTTCACTATTAATTATCGGTATTGCCAGTCCTTCAATTCGCTCGTAAGTAAATTTGCTTAGATATGTCTTTATTGAGATGACCGGTTTGAGGTATTCGTTCATTAAGAAATTGAGTTTGAGATATTCCTTCATTAAGCAAGTGAATTTGAGATATTCGTTCGCTAAGAAATTTCAGTCTGAGGTATTCCTTCATTAAGAAAGCGTGCTCGAGATATTCGTTCATTGAGAGGATGACTTAAGATATTCTTTCACTGTGATGATGAGTTCGGAATATTCGCTATTGAGATGCGTTTGAGACATTCGTTCATTCAGAAAGCGAGCTTGAGATATTTGTTCATTGAGAAAGTGACTTTGAGATATTTGTTCATTGAGAAGATGACTTGAGATATTCGTTCATTATGATGATGAGTTCGGAATATTCGCTTATTGAGATGCGTTTGAGACATTCGTTCATTCTGGAAGCGAGCCTGAGATATTTGTTCATTGAGAAGATGACTTGTGATATTTGTGCATTGTGATGACGGGTTTGAGATATTCGATATTCAGGGGATTCATTGGAGATATCATTAGGAAACGAGTTGGATATACTCGTTCATTGAGAAAGTGTGTTCGAGATATTCGTTCATTGAGAATGTGAGCATGGGAAATTAGGTATTGAGTTGAACAATTTGAGAAGATAAATTTGAACTATTTCTTTATTGAGAAGATGAATTTGAACTATTCCGTTATTGAGAAGATAAGCTTGACATATTTCGTTACTGGGAAGATAATTTTAAACTATTCCGTTATTGAGAAGGTGAGTTTGAGCTATATTCCGTTATTGAGAATATTTGAGTTTCTGAAACTATTCCAAGTTGTTGAGAAATATGGGTCTGAATCATTCCAAGCTATTGGGTGAAGATGAGTTTGAGCTACATTCCGTTATTGAGAAGATAAGTTTGAACTATTCCGTTATTGAGAAGATGAGTTTGAGCTCTTCCGTTATTGAGAAGATGAGTTTGAGCTCTTCCGTTATTGAGAAGATGAGTTTGAGCTATATTCCGTTAATAGGAGACAAGTTTGAACTATTCCGTTATTGAGAATATGAGTTTGAGCTGTTCCGTTATTGAGAAGATGAGTTTGAGCTGTTCCGTTATTGAGAAGATGAGTTTGAGCTATTCCATTATTGAGAGGATGAATTTGAGCTGTATTCCGTTATTGAGATGAGTTTGAGCAATATTCCGTTATTGAGAAGATAAGTTTGAACTATTCCGTTATGGAGAAGATGAGTTTGAGCTGTTCCGTTATTGAGAGGATGAGTTTGAGCTGTTCCGTTATTGAGAAGATGAGTTTGAGCTATTCCGTTATTGGAAGGATGAGTTTGAGCTATATTTCGTTACTGAGATGAGTTTGAGCTATATTCCGTTATTGAGAAGATGAGTTTGAGCTGTTCCGTTATTGAGAAAATAAGTTTGATATTCAGGAGATTCATTGGAGTTATTCATTAAGAAAGCGAGTTGGAGATACTCGTTCATTGAGAAAGTGTGTTCGAGATATTCGTTCATTGAGAATGTGAGCTTGGGAAATTAGGTATTGAATTGAACAATTTGAGAAGATAAGAGAAGATGAATTTGAACTATTCCGTTATTGAGAAGATAGGCTTGAAATATTCCGTTACTGTGAAGATAATTTTGAACTATTCCGTTATTGAGAAGATGAGTTTGAACTATTCCGTTATTGAGAAGATGAATTTGAGCTATTCCGTTATTGAGAAGATAAATTTTAACTATTCCGTTACTGAGAAGATAAGTTTGAACTATCCCGTTATTGAGAAGATGGGTCTGAACTATTCCGTTATTGGGAAGATGAGTTTGAGCTATTCCGTTATTGAGAAGATGAGTTTGAACTCTTCCGTATTGAGAAGAAAAGTTTGAACTATTCCGTTACTGAGAAGATAAGTTTGAACTATCCCGTTATTGAGAAGATGGGTCTGAACTATTCCGTTATTGGGAAGATGAGTTTGAGCTATTCCGTTATTGCGAAGATGAGTTTGAGCTACATTCCGTTATTGAGAAGATAAGTTTGAACTATCCCGTTATTGAGAAGATGGGTCTGAACTATTCCGTTATTGGGAAGATGAGTTTGAGCTATTCCGTTATTGGGAAGATGAGTTTGAGCTATTCCGTTATTGCGAAGATGAGTTTGAGCTACATTCCGTTATTGAGAAGATAAGTTTGAACTATTCCGTTATTGAGAAGATGAGTTTGAGCTCTTCCGTTATTGAGAAGATGAGTTTGAGCTCTTCCGTTATTGAGAAGATGAGTTTGAGCTATATTCCGTTATTAGGAGACAAGTTTGAACTATTCCGTTATTGAGAATATGAGTTTGAGCTGTTCCGTTATTGAGAAGATGAGTTTGAGCTGTTCCGTTATTGAGAAGATGAGTTTGAGCTATTCCATTATTGGGAGGATGAATTTGAGCTGTATTCCGTTATTGATATGAGTTTGAGCAATATTCCGTTATTGAGAAGATAAGTTTGAACTATTCCGTTATGGAGAAGATGAGTTTGAGCTGTTCCGTTATTGAGAGGATGAGTTTGAGCTGTTCCGTTATTGAGAAGATGAGTTTGAGCTATTCCGTTATTGGAAGGATGAGTTTGAGCTATATTTCGTTACTGAGATGAGTTTGAGCTATATTCCGTTATTGAGAAGATGAGTTTGAGCTGTTCCGTTATTGAGAAAATAAGTTTGATATTCAGGAGATTCATTGGAGTTATTCATTAAGAAAGCGAGTTGGAGATACTCGTTCATTGAGAAAGTGTGTTCGAGATATTCGTTCATTGAGAATGTGAGCTTGGGAAATTAGGTATTGAATTGAACAATTTGAGAAGATAAGAGAAGATGAATTTGAACTATTCCGTTATTGAGAAGATAGGCTTGAAATATTCCGTTACTGTGAAGATAATTTTGAACTATTCCGTTATTGAGAAGATGAGTTTGAACTATTCCGTTATTGAGAAGATGAATTTGAGCTATTCCGTTATTGAGAACATAAATTTTAACTATTCCGTTACTGAGAAGATAAGTTTGAACTATCCCGTTATTGAGAAGATGGATCTGAACTATTCCGTTATTGGGAAGATGAGTTTGAGCTATTCCGTTATTGAGAAGATGAGTTTGAGCTATATTCCGTTATTGAGAAGATAAGTTTGAACTATTCCGTTATTGAGAAGATGAGTTTGAGCTCTTCCGTTATTGAGAAGATGAGTTTGAGCTCTTCCGTTATTGAGAAGATGAGTTTGAGCTATATTCCGTTATTAGGAGACAAGTTTGAACTATTCCGTTATTGAGAATATGAGTTTGAGCTGTTCCGTTATTGAGAAGATGAGTTTGAGCTGTTCCGTTATTGGGAAGATGAGTTTGAGCTATTCCGTTATTGAGAGGATGAATTTGAGCTATATTCCGTTGTTGAGATGAGTTTGAGCTATATTCCGTTATTGAGAATATAAGTTTGAACTATTCCGTTATGGAGGAGATGAGTATGAGCTGTTCCGTTATTGAGAGGATGAGTTTGAGCTGTTCCGTTATTGAGAAGATGAGTTTGAGCTTTTCCGTTATTGAAAGGATGAGTTTGAGCTATATTTCTTTACTGAGATGAGTTTGAGCTATATTCCGTTATTGAGAAGATGAGTTTGAGCTGTTCCGTTATTGAGAAAATAAGTTTGAACTATTCCGTTATTGAGAAGATGAGTTTGAACTATTCCTTTATTGAGAGGATGAGTTTGAGCTATATTTCGTTAAAGAGATGAGTTTGAGCTATATTCCGTTATTGAGAAGATGAGTTTGACCATTCCGTTATTGAGAAGATGAGTTTGAGCTATTCCGTTATTGAGAAGATGAGTTTGAGCTATATTCCGTTATTGAGAAGATGAGTTTTAGCTATACTTCGTTATTGAGAAGATAAGTTTGAACTATTCCGTTATTGAGAAGATGAGCTTGAGCTGTTCCGTTATTGAGAAGATGAGTTTGAGCTATATTCCGTTATGGAGAGGATGAGTTTGAGCTATATTCCGTTATTGAGAAGATAAGTTTGAACTTTTCCGTTATTCACAAAGTGTCAGAATTCTGACCCCATTTCAATTACCGTTGTGTGTGGATATTGCAGACGCGTAAACGGACTAACGGATGAATTGCAGAAGTGTTAACGGACTCACGGATGATCCAGCACTGTAAAAAATTAACACTTTCTGATAATAGGCACTGTTTTAAGTCATTGGACAGGTAGCTGCTATCGATCGAAGCAAGGATAGTTATAATTATTGACCACGATATATTGTTTTCGTGGTTTTTATTTGTTTGTTTATTTAGTTTATACTGCGTATCTGGAAACAGATATTGCACTTTCTTCAAGTGTTTTCTTCTTTTAATTACATTCGTCCTTTCAGGAGATGGTGACAATGTATTCGTTCTTTGAGAAGACGGTCTCAGTGTATTCGTTCTTTGAGAAAACGGCCTCAATGTAGTCGTTTTTTGAGCAGACGGCCTCAATGTATTTGTTCTTTGAGAAAACGGCCTCAATGTATTCGTTCTTTGAGAAGACGATCTCAATGTATTCGTTCTTTGAGAAGACGATCTCAATGTATTCGTTATTTGAGAAGACGATCTCAATGTATTCGTTCTTTGAGAAGACGGCCTCAATGTATTCGTTCTTTGAGAAGACGATCTCAACGTATACGTTCTTTGAGACGACAGTCTCAATGTATTCGTTCTTCGAGAAGACGACCTCAATGTATATACTATACGGCCTCAGTGTATTCGTTCTTGAGAAGACGGCCTCGTTGTATTCGTTCTTTGAGAAGACGGCCTTAATGTATTGATTCTTTGAGAAGACGGCCTCAATGTTTTCGTTATTTGAGAAAATGGCCTCAATTAATGTATTCGTTCTTTGAGAAAACGACCTCAATGTATTCTTTCTTTGAGAAGAATATATTCTTGAAGAAGATTGGTTTAAGGTGTAGTATATATTTTTTCTTTGAAGAGACGTAATCAATTATGTTGCCGGCGTAATCTTTGCTGATTTGTTCATGCGAATTCACCTCAAAGAAATATACAGGTATATCAGTTTCAGCCAAAGATTATATTTACTTAACGGGATCGAGTTTGCACCCTAGCTGTAGACTAACAGTCACTACTATTGTACAATTATATGAGAAACCAAGAAGACCTATAAGTATACATCGTGGACGAAAATAGAATCCCCTGCAAATGGCCAAACTGCAACTTTCGCACTTATAAAGGTACCGCATACAAATGCTATTAGTCATGATGTAAAGCTTTCAGTTAAATTTAAACTCCAACTGCATAGTTTTTTTGGTATGTGCCTTGTTGCTTCAAACCAACCGCAAGTTTCGAGCTACGTAACGTGATTGATATTGCTTCGTATGTTCAAGTATATATGGAGAAAATATATTTCTCTTACATTCGAAGCGAACTTTTCGTTGAGCCAAGAACAGATGACCCCACCTAAATGGTAATGATAGAATGCTGATAGGCTTTTACTATATTTCATTTTTCTCAATACAAATCTGACAAAATGCATTGCCTGTCATGTGTATATTCATTGTTTTGCTCTGTATATGCAGGAGACTGCATAACCTGGGCTTGATAGTATTATAATTATTTGAAATGAGACGATCAAAATAAATCAAAATCCTATAAACGAAATCATATATCTTCTGGTGTATATGTCGCTATAGATTCTTAGATTCTCGGGCCCAGTAACTTCATCTCATGAAGAATAAATGTTTTTGAAGGGACTATTCACCGTCGCGGCTGACGTCCGTCGAAGCGCACTGTGAATGATCAAGCAACCGAGGTCACGGCATGTGAATTATTCACGGAACCCAAGATCCGATAGCGACATATACAAAGAGGAAGCGTTAATTGTACTTTAATAGAATAACCAGTTACTAAGATATTAGTCACAATTATAACTGTAAATAAGTTGATCATATAATTATAATTGAGCCACTATAGTATACATTATATAGATCAACACCATTCCATACGACACTGATTCTGTTGAGGCCACGAGTCTCCTGAGACGTTAGCGTTTGATTGGTATAGATTTGATAAAAGCTGGATATTTTGGTTTCTGGCCACCATAGGCACGTACAAAAGGTAATTAATTCTGCCGTTATTGGCTGAGCGTGATGAGTGGGCTTATCAATCGGGATGAAGCGCAATCCCAAATGTACCTGTTCAATATGGTCAGTACGGCGTACATAGATCAAGCGGGAATGGGTTGGGAATTACTCTGGTCAAACTTGCAGCTACAATTTACCATGATTCCAATGATGACCCCTGGATGGTAAATATATTGAATATCGACAATACGACTTCCAATACGGCAAGAGAATAAGTGGCTCTGCATTAACATTGCTCGCGTGTCCACTGATATCTGAATACGTTTTTTCCTACGAAGTAGGCTACCATCTGCAAATTGTCCGGTAGCCAGTCATTCAGTGAGTGAGTGAGTCCATCCGAATACTTTCGTCCGCAAAATAAGGAGAACCGTTAACATTAGAACCTTAATTTTTCGCATGAAGGTGCATTACGGGACTGTTACCAGCAAGTTCTGAGCTGACCTACTTTTGATGAAAATTTCTGGTGATTTTTGATGAAAATCACTAGTGATTCTGACTTGGGCCGTGCCCATCTTAATATAGGCAGGATTTCAACTTGGGGCTGGGGATTTTCAAGAGTTCAGTGTGTGTCGGAGTCCTAATGCCTACTCTACTTCGTAGGTCCTGTGACGTTGGTCACACTGCCATGTTCTCATTTCATTTAGCAATATCAAATAGCAAAAGTTACAAATTTTATATCTGTAAGACATTTCAACATCCGAATCGACTTCATTGGCTCCTCATGGACTCGTAATGGGCTTGATTAGTGACGCAGGCATTCATTTGTGGACGACGACTGAATATTGAATGCCAGATCTCATGCCTATCCTTGGGAAGACTTTCAGCCGGTCTGATGACCCCCACCTGCAACCTTCGGTAGAGTAATTTCAACACTACTTATAGGAGATAAATCCCCCTAACTAATTTATACGACACAAATTTCAAAACGTTCTGCAAGATATACATTCTACAGATGTCTTTCCGAGGAATTTGACCGTTGGTCGCTTCTCTCTTGCCAGCAACCTTTGTTTCAGATATCTTATATGTATACTTATATTAAATTCCTGGAAGCATGAAATTGACTAAATGATGGGATTTCGTACTGCAAATAACTTTTGTTTGGATCTTCAAAGTTAGATAATTTTTCGAGTAACCCAGGGCATTGTCGACAGTCGTATGTCTGTAATCCATTCCAACCAAAGGCTGACTCTGCTCATTATATAGCTAGAACTAAAGTACTATCTATTATACAATGTATATTTCTCGTCGACAATCGTAACTTCAGTAGGCATCTATTATCCAGTCTTTACGCTGTAAGAGATTGGAGCGCTTGTTCGGCGTCGGGCCTCACAGACTTGTGTTCTGAATAAGGACTTGCAGTCTACTAATGTTTTCCCCGTAAAGCACCATTTCATCTACTTAACGGTCACATATATAGTTAGTTCATCACATTTCACCAGATGACTTCATAGAGCTATAACATCATATTTGTATCTAATACCGCTTAAGCCGGTGCCGGCGGCCGTGTGGTCATGTCATTGAAGATGTTCACATGAACAGCTACAATAAAGGCGTGACTGAGCTACAAATCGTCACAGGGACCTTTTGTTGTTGTTCTTGTGATGTTTTAGATATGCAGTCAGAAGATTTGTCTATGGGGTCAAATGTCTCTTGTCAGTACACCGGCATCCTTTTCCAGCACCTTTATATGCTGCGTTTAGTTATTGGCAATGGCTGGTCTTTCCTAGACATGTGTCCCTGTCTGTCTTAAAACAGTTGTTATCATACCATGCTGTATACATTCAAACCGACAAATTACAATCAGCTGAATGATTGTTTCTGACTGGCGGGATCGTGAAAGCTGAACGAACGCTTGGTTATCCGTCGGTTGCGGTTATATCTACATTATTTGGATGGGGACCAAGAACATTGTCTCGATGTGCGACCGGTAAACTTGGAAAACTGAAACTATTGTCTACTCTATACACGAAACTGACCGTTTTGTAAAAGCCAAAGGCTATCATATTACACTAATGTGTTGGTCACTTGCCAGATTTCGTCTGGCTGACCAATTCGAATGCGATCGGGAATCCGCTTAAGCCACATCTGGTTCTTGTTTGCGAGGTAATTTTGGCAATACCACCGCGAACTCGTCTGGTCGGTCGGAAATGTTGTATATGATTTTGTCTTATAAGAGAGCGATAAACCGATTTTTTTGTGACAAAATACTCCTATCCATATCAAGTGTATGTAGGCCTTCCCTAGAGAAGCTACTAATTTAACTTAATATGTTCTTCAGCTCTTAAATGATAATAAATCAACTGAATCGTTTCTTCGGATTTCTCGTGAACGTTCATATTCTCTTGCATTTGATAATCTGCATGAAAATTGGCCATATGTTTTCTGAGAATATCGGAAAAGTGTTCTTTCGATAAAGATGCATGGATGATACACGTTAAGGGCACATGTACGATGGGCATTGGTTTGAGGAGTTTTTCTTGGATGAATAGGTACTAACGGAAATCTATCAAACTAGGAATGTGACTGTGTATTCGCTTTTGTTCAACCCCGTGGGAGTTCCGGAGTTGACCTGGGGTGTCATTATGCACAGACCAGGTCATGGTAAGAATACTGAGGCCTCAGCTCCTCAAACATCTTGTCGTAAGAGGCGACATACTGGGGCACGCGTGGTCTTCCCGGAGGGGAAAAGGAATAGAACCCCACGGAGTCCAGGGTGTAAAAAGGAATAGAACCCTACCCGTGGGGTTCCCAGGTGTGAGAAAGAATAGATCCCAAACGTCGTGATATGACTGAAATATTGTTGAAAGCGACGTTAAATCATATTCACTCGCTTCTGTCCATGGCAGCATCCAAATTTCCCTTTAGACCCAATAGCCTCGTGTCTTACTTCCAGTTTGATAGACTTCTGGTATTACATAAAGGCGGCAACATCGAAATGTTATTAATGAAATGTTATGATATCAGGTGCGAAAGACGATTTAGTGTCCAAAAACGTGCATGTAGCGGATACTCGCAAAGAAAAACACGACCATCAACAAAGAATTGAGTGTCTATCGAACTTGTTTATATCTTCGATGTTTAGCATGTTTGTATAAAGAGCTCGGAACTTCGATTTATCTTCGAGTTCCAAAAACCTCCCCATTTTGTCACACGTTAAGAGCAATATAATTAACCCATTATGCCTTGATAACTGACATGATTTGACAAGTTGAATCCGAGAGAAAACGAGCTGTCCGCAAAAGCAAATTTCGTGCAGAGAAGGATAGATCGATTTCCCTCTGCACGCGCTCTTTGTGTCGCGTGCGCTGTCTGGTCGACACGTGCAACCCAGTGTACAGGACGCTGTTTCATCGACAATCGATGCAGTTTTTAAACTACATGTATCTTGTATTGATTAGCTCGTGCACGTGGGGAATAAATTTTCGCAGCCGATGGTTAACAAACTTGAATCAGCCATACAATACCACTTATCTGGTCGTCGAATTTAATTAAAACACCTGACAGCAATGGAATGGTCTTGAAAAGCTTTGGACATCTAGATGCTACTGAATCAGACTGGCAAATATTTACAGAACCCGTTGTTGCGTCCTGAACATGCGTGATCACGGGGCCCAAACGCTGAGACGTCTGTAGGCACAAAGCCGATCTCATCTTGTCTGATGTGTACATATGTGTGTCTTTCGGTAAAAATTACCGGTGATAGTGTTGAAGAAAGATAAATTATCTCTGAATTATCGTGGAAATTAAGATAATAGTGGTTGCTGGGTACTTTGGAACATATGTATGTGGACAGTGTTTCATGCAATACGCTTCACATCATCCTTAACTGCTCTGTTGAATGTTTCTCACTGTACCGATTACTTAAAAATGTCATTTTTATACATCAAAACTTTACCAAAAGAAACTTTCGACCTGTCAGAGGGATTGGTTCAAATTGATCAGATATTTTGGGTATAGACGCGACGGACCCAAATATTTTGTGTCAAATTCCATTTTGACCCAAACATTTAGGAGTATACGTCACGTCTATACTCAATCCTTAATAGGGGTTAAACAGAAAACAGAATTCATAGCTGAAGGATGCTGTGAAAGAATTCAGTATTGCTTACTAAGAGTATTTTAAGAAGCATCCATGTCCGCGGCTTATCCGACGGCCACGTTCATATGCATGTTTTATAACTCCATGGTCATAATTAAAAAAGTGTTTGTTCGTGGTAACAAGACAATCAACTAAAACTTGGGTGGTTCGGTAGGGGAGATTTTTTTTATTATTTAGGGTGTAAATGTATAGGAAAAATGCTAATTTTGTGTAAAACTACCAATAACAATTTTTTTTTATCAATGCCAATAAAAGATTCTGGGTAGGGGCCCAATGTTACATGCAGGCATAGGACCGTTGCTTATCACGATAACCGGATATTCACCTTTAATTAACACATTCCTGGCAATTTGCACCGAAAGACACGCGGAGAGCATGTTTGCGCCGAAAGACGCCTGGGTGTGATTATAACAGATCTCACCGAACAAATGTTAAGATGAGCTGTTGCTGGTACTGAAATCAATCTTCTTGTGTTGGTGGTTGATTTTGCTCTCTGGCGAAAGGATGATGTATATAGACATGCGGCATTGTGGGTAATGATTATAGCTGATCATTGAAAGCAGAAAGTTGAGCAAATCGGTCGTCCTCAATAAATATATGTTTAACAGTTCTTCCTCTTCGGTTTTGAAAACCCCGGCAAGATTTGCCGCAGCGATTCTCTACAAGGTAGTGAAAAACCTTCATTAAACGAAGACATAGGAGGCTTCAGACTTCTGGACTTTGCACAGGAATACTTCACAGCCAAGCATCACTCATTCCACGATAGCCTTATAGTATAGGTGATTATACCGATTTGCGCACCACCAGTGTTAGTAATTGAGCATCAACTTAGGTGATAGCAAACACGTGCTGGTTGCTCGCTATACTCGCACATATTGGTTCCCTCTGCACGAGGTATTAGAGTTGCTCACATTGCGCCGCGGGCATGCAGCTAAAGCCTGCGATGTCAGAACGCATGGAATTCGAACCGACCGAGTGGTGATGCAGATGCCGATGGCGAAGTAATTTCGTCAACAAAAAGTTGATTAGCCGAGCAATATTGATACAGTAAACCGCATCCTAGGCTTGTCTCTGCTTCTCGCGGTCCTCGCTTTCATTTACCTCGACGAAATCCACTTACATGTGTGTGTAAGAATATTAGGTCTAATGTAGCATGGATGATTTTTTTCCATCTATGTAATCTCTCCGACATCCGTTACGCGACAAGAATGACTTAATTTGAATTGCATGTCGCCATCGTCAGCACCAACAGGCTTTTAGAGTTGAATCATCACCGGCTGAAATCCGTAGTACTGTGAAACCAGTGAATAACGATACCTGGGTAAACCGACCAACCTCTAAATAATCCATGGCTTCAGTACTTCAAATTTGAAGTATTTTGTACCTTGATAATCCAGAACCCTGCTAAATCCGACCTTATCTGGACCCAAGCATGGTCGGTATTATAAATATATTGAACTCAATCTTAAGAAAATACATTGGTGGAGGATTGAGGGCGAGCGTGTTTGCTTCCGACACCAGTGCATGCATTATGACGTAGGCCTATCATATTATAGGGTAACATTGAGCTCATATCACCTAGAGCCCTCAACGCGACAGTCCGGCCTTTTGGGATTTCCCTTCTGAATTTGGACATTCACAAGACTTCTTACCGAAAGCGCCACGCTCATGTAATCATCATGGGATTACGTCACAAGGAGAGTAATGGACGTAGATCTTACGCTGATTAAGTGAAAGTACCAAAAGATCATGAACTCGATCAACCACTTCACTGGGGTATGATACCAGCCACCAATTAGATTTTCACACAGGATGCCGCCCGAGCAGCACACCGCCGGAAGTGACATCATATATAGTACAAGCGATATTTGTCGAACATTCCGATTAATTTTCAACGTCACAAAACATTATTGCAGAAACTTGTCAAACTGGGTTATATCATCAAACGCCTCTACTCGAAGTTTTTCATATTTGGCGATACATATCGCATGCTGATAGCAAAACACCAGCGTAGCGTGCAGGATCTATGGCGGTACGTTTCGGAACTCGTGTCTAATTCCGCTTAAGCCGGGTCTAAGGGCCGTAAGATCCTATGTATTTCAAGATCCTCATAGTGTTCATATGAACAATCACAATCAAAGCGTATATTATATGAATTAAGAATACTGATCACCGATACGGATTTGATATTTTTGGAACATCATGATGTCTTGCTGGCATCATTGAAAACTGTGGACCGCTTCTGTCTTGCAGGAAATTAG
Source organism: Hanleya hanleyi (assembly GCA_036873755.1). Lineage (NCBI taxonomy): Eukaryota > Metazoa > Mollusca > Polyplacophora > Lepidopleurida > Hanleyidae > Hanleya > Hanleya hanleyi. The sequence continues at coordinate 30,109 of JAVTVY010001108.1, forward strand.
CCTAGTCTTATGTATACTATGATTTATCCTTTTGATTTGGTGCTACTGTTATTATATGAATTAGGTCTTTGGATTATGGACGCGGAAATTCTTTAATGGACGACGGCTGAATATTGAATGACGGACCAGACGCTAGTATTTCAATTCTGCATTATACCTTTGTTGGCCTAGCGTTAAAAAAAATGATCTAGAGACTATTTTCCCCATTTATATGGGCAGAGCATATGAAAAGTAGTTCGCTCATGTGCAAAACTGGAGTTGCTCGGTCGGATTTAAACTGAACCGTGTGGACGTGGGGTTTTCCCTATACATCTTGGTCACGTTGTAAAGGTCATCTGCTTCCACTAGTGGCAGGGTCATAGTCGAGTGAGCCTGTGAAATGGAGCATGCGCTGTGGGGAGGTTGGAACTCGATCAGTTCTACCAGAATAATGAATTTCTAAGTCGAAAGGTTCATTTTGTGGAAAGAATGTCATGACAGTATGACGTCATCGTGACGTCATCTTGGAAGCCAATTTAATCCTGACCATGCATTTTAGGATATGAGGAACTTTTCTCGTTTGATCGGACTTTGCACCCTCATCGTTGTGACCCTGCAAGGCCGATCTATCACGTGATCTTCTCGGAAGCAAAATACAGGAAAGCATTCTCGTAACAAGGACATAACATGAACGTTCACCTCTTCGACCTACTGATCACTGACACTGCCATTAGTAATTAACGGTCGCCATTCGCTCTAATAGATGTAGTATGTGGACTTCTTAGAGAATTAGATGAGACTATAAGCCTATGGCGAATCAAAGCTCGGTCGACTCTTACAAGAGTAAACCTGTGGAAGATGATTATTGAGGGAAGGAATGTGGCCGTGTCGGTTAGAGCGTCAGTTCTACATGCTAACTGGTGATATGAGACCGATTATCATTAGGACCAATACAAAGTAGTCTCTTCTGTAATTGACGGATTAACTCCTCTTCAATATGGAGACCAATAATAGACGTTTACATTGATTCACATGAGTTGCGAAATAAGCGACTGTGAATATACTGTTTACTTTGTACTAAATTTGAACTCCTTCCCGTTTCACTGAGCTTGAAAAAAGCCACGAGGTGCAACTCGGTGTACATTCGGTCCGAATTTGGTACTGGGCATCTAGGGGAGATAATCCAGGCTGGAGAATTGTCTTGCTGTTGAACTTGGTCTTTGAATCTCCATACGCAGGTAATTCTCATGGGTTATGAAATATTCTATTGTCATGTTCAAGGTGCTTGATCCGGGGGTAGGATTGGTTGGGTTAGGGTCCGCGTCACCCTACATGTATCGTTCCGTACACATCGTTACGGGCCATGAATGAATCTATCGCCATTTTGAAAACAGCTTGCGAACTTGCAGTTCCACGCCCTACTTCGAAAAGATGCCTATATATTTCTTGATCTTAACGAGACAGGAATAGGTGTTTGTGTGTAAATATTGTCAGACAGCAGCTGTTTCGCTAGGGTGAAATCTTCACAAATTGGAATGGAATCTAGAACAGGCAGAAACACCAAACTTTGAGCGAGAAGAGCAAGAGGACGTCATGATCTATCTGTGAGAGGCGAACGCGTTCAGAATAGAACTTTAGCTCACAAATAGGCCTGTATAATCTACAAGGAGTGTAAATAAGCTAGCGGTGCAACAATTTCTGCACGCACGTCGTATTTGAGATCTGATCTGAGTTAAAAGCGGCAAAGGTGTAAGGCTTGTGGCAAAAGAAATCGGCAACGACCATCACAACAGACAGGAACGTGTCAGTTTTCTGGTCTATAAATACTCCACCCTGAGTTATCGGTCGGTATTCTTGACGGCAGATCGTGGGAGTTCCTTGTGAACTGTTTCTATGCTATTCGGTCCTATCTGGAAAGTATTAACCTTTTAACTACAAGCAGGAAATGGCGGTTCTACGTCCAGCAATCTAGTTTACGCTAATACGAGGCGTTGATAATGAAATACAGTTCATTTTAACAGAACTCCATCAGTGGAAGCCACATTCGTTGAGTAGAGAAGAAAGGGAGGTTGTACGAGGAATCGCGAGAGTTTTGATGGAGTTGGAAGCACAGATTGTATTATTGTTTCGCATGTGGATGCCATTCATCTTTGTATAAGCGCCCTTCACTCCACCCCTTTCAGATAAAGAAATTTGGTATTGCATGGGAATCAGTTCTTTCCATCAGCTTATATGCCAATTTGTGTTCATTAAGTAATATACCTTAAATTGCCTGATTTAAATTTATAGATCACATAGCTGCTGTCGAATCAATTTTATCCCCTCGTCAACAATGGCCATGTGGTTTGTCATCGGATCGTCTTCGTTTTATCGTTAACACCATATTCCTACGAAGTAGGCTACAGATCGCAAATTGTCCGGTAATGAGTGAGTCCATCCGAATCCTTTCGTCGGCAAAATAAGGAGAACCGTTGACATTAGAACCTTGATTTTTGGCATGAACGTGCATTAGGGCATTGTTACCAGCAAGTTCTGATCTGAAATAATTCTGATTTAAATTAGATTGATAATTAACACTTCAGTATATTGTTATGTGAACTGTAGCCTTTAACGTGTATCCTATTTCACATTGGCCACATCAGCTTCCAATTCAGGTCAAATTACCCAGAGCTAAAAATACCCTGTCCCACTATATGTCTTTGTACCGGTTATGCTCAGGAGAATGACATAGAATCATTATTATCTTGTGCAGAGAAGGTGTTGGTCTTGAGTTGAATTACCGTAAACTACATAAATGCTACCTTTCTACTATAGTACTATATATAAAAATTTGTTGTATTGTTGGGAAAATAATGCGATTCAAAAAGTTGTTTTGATCCTGGACAAGGGCACTGAAAACCATTAAAGATATGTAAATGTATTTTCACACGTAAAGCTTGAAATCTACTGAACCTATATTATTCAATCTGTTTCCTTTAATTAAAAATTGTAAAATTAAATGGGCGATCGTTATTTATTTTGGAATGAAGGCGCATTAGGAGACTGTTACCAACAAGTTCTGAGCTGACCTGCTTTTGATGAAAATTTCTGGTGATTTTTAATGAAAATCACTGGCGATTACTGGGCGGTGCCCATCTTAATATAGGCAGGATTTCAACTGGGGGTGGGGATTTCCAAGAGTTCAGTTCGCGTTCGAGTCCTAATGCCTACTGTACTTCGTAGGTCCTGTGACGTTAGTCACACTGCTCATGTATCAAGAATGACTATGCAAGAGCCGCGAACTTCGATTACACATGCATGTGGTTGCGGAACAAGAGCCTAGTCCTAGGAAGTAGGCTCTCATATGCCTAGTGAGTGAGTCCATCCGAATCCTTCCTCCGGCAGAATAAGGAAAACCGTTGACATTAGAACCTTGATTTTTGGCATGAACGTGCATTAGGGGACTGTTACCAGCAAGTTCTGAGCTGACCTATTTTTGATGAAAATTTGATCTACTTAGGTGACCTATAAACCTCGAAATTGGCAAAAACATGTCCTAATGCCGCCTAAGGCCATGGAAATGCGTTTAATTAGGTCAATGTCAGTGTGACCTGATCTAATTGGGTCAAGGTAATGTGACCTAGTTTTGGACCCAATTTCTGACCCAATTAGGTGACCTAGAAACCTCAAAATTGGCAAAAACATGTCTCAATGCCTCCTACGACCATGGAAATGGTCAGTCTTAGGTCAAGGTACATACTTAAATCATATCAAGCCCTACTTCGTAGATCCTGTGACGTTAGTCACACTACTCATGTTGAAAATCAGTATCAACAATTACGTATTGCCACCAACTTATTGCCACCAGCTGCTTGTTCCTAGGGCCACATCGGCCATTTTGGTAGATTATTAGGTCAAATTTTTCGAATGTTTTGTTTATGCTATTATCTTTGGAAACACTACATAATAAATTAGGATATAATTATCTAGCGTGAAATAAAATAATTTTGGATACATTTATTAGTGAAAAGCAAACAATTTGAAGAAAAACAAAGAAAACGCAACTTATTAATCCGACGGTTGGTTGGTTGTTTGAAGTTTAACGTCGCACCTAACCTTATTAGTCACACGGCGACGATGACCCAAACAAACATACCCTAGCAAAACCCTACCCCTAACAAAAACCTATCCAAAACTACAAAAAAAATGAATTTTGATAATTAGGCTCTACAGACACTGGTGACCACAATGGATCGTCAGAGAGCCTAATTTGTTTGGCACTTTAATCTACCTCCTGTGCCAGACAAACATGGTATGGTAAACCATGCTGCCCTAAGTTGGAGGGCGCAACTTATTAGTCACACCTTCATGGTTGCCATTTTGAGTTTACCTATGATCCTCTCAAGTAGACTCAAATCAGTCCAATATATATGCTATGAAGTCACTGAGTGTCGGCTACCAATTTTTCGCCGTTTCTGAGATAGTATAGAAAGTTTGGTATAGGGGGGAGGACGTCCTCTACCAAACTATATATACCATCATGTTAAGTAGATGGAAACACCAGTTGTCTCAATTCTCGAATGGAGCTCAAGGCAAATTCTTTTATTTTTGTGACGGGGTGATGTTTTAGTGCAGATTCTAGAGAGCCTTTATAAAGCTCATGAGTGTTTTCTTGGTTTGGAATTGTAGTTTACTGGTCGCTTCCAGCACGGATTTCGCTGCCCATCAATGCAATGTTTTATTTTACATTCCATATTACATTTCTATGCTTAGTTGCTATCTTCACGAACAGTACTTTTTTAAACTAATAACAGTAAAAAGCGAAAAGAGAAATACAGAATTGAAGACGGGATAATATTGTTTGAGAAAGATATCATT
>JAVTVY010001109.1:0-32199 GCA_036873755.1 Hanleya hanleyi
GTCTCAAAGTGAAACATATTCTGACCAACTGTATAGATTTTAAGATTGTAAGAGATTCTCTTTATCAAGCAGCTACTTTAGAAGATCTTTTAGTCGGGTAAAAGAAGACTGTATTTTAGGTTATTTGAAAGAAATCGGTTTGTTGCATAAGTTTTAATGAATGTATGTGCATGTTTTTTGGTGTGTTGTGTTGATTACTTCTGGATTGCTGGGTTGTTGACTTGTTTTTGTTGGAATACTTAGAATTTTGTTTGATCGTCGCTGTATATAGCTGAAATATTGCTGAACGCGATGTTAAACCTTAATTCTCTCTCTCTCAATAAGTGTGGGATTTTTCTGTTTCTCAATCATATGTTTCACATGTACTATGTTCTCAACTTATTTTCATTTATCTTCCTCATTTCTATTTACATTGTAGATTTGATTTAATCCTGAACACATTGGGTGGAGAAACTCCAAACCTTTCCATGGACTTGCTGAGGACATGGCGCTTTTCCAAATATGTCACCATAACAACACCTGTAATGGAGGATGCAGATGACAGTGGGGTGTTTGGAATAGCAAAGTCTGTTGGTTATTTAGGGCGTAGTCTCATACAGGTTAGGTTACCTTGGAGATACTTTTTTTCTTCTAATTCATTCTCATGGCATCAGATTGTATATCCCCTTTCGTTAGTTGTTTCACCGACGGTGTATGAGGTTACAAACTCTGTCATTGGGAGAATGTTATAATTATGAGAGTGAAATATTTGCATAAAATATATTGGCACTTCTGAGTGACATGTCCCACCTCAATAGCTACACTTCTGAATGACATGTCCCACCTTCTGAATGATGTGTCCCACCTCAATAGCTATACTTCTGAATGACGTGTCCCACCTCAAGCACCACACATCTGAATGGCATGTCCCACTTCAATAGCTACACTTCTGAATGACATGTCCCACCTTCTAAATGACGTGTCCCACCTCAATAGCTACACTTTTGAATGACGTGTCCCACCCCAATAGCTACACTTCTGAATGACATGTCCCAACTCAATAGCCACACTTGTGAATGACATGTTCCACCTAAATAGCTACACTTCTGAATGAAATGTCCCACCTCAATAACCATGGACACATTTCTGAATGACTTTTCCCACCTCAATGGCAACACTTCTGAATGACATGTCCCACCTCAATATAGCTACACTTCTGAATGATGTATCCCACCTCAATAACCACACTTCTGAATGACATGTCCCATCCCAATAACCACACTGCTGAATGACGTGTCCCACCTTAATAACCACACACTTCTGAATGACATGTCCCACCTCAATAACCACACACTTCTGAATGACATGTCCCACCTCAATAACCACACACTTCTGAAGGACATGTTCCATCTCAATAGCCACACACTTCTGAATGACATGTCCCATCTCAATAGCCACACACTTCTGAAGGACATGTTCCATCTCAATAGCCACACTCTGAATGACATGTCCCATCTCAATAGCCACACACTTCTGAAGGACATGTTCCATCTCAATAGCCACACACTTCTGAATGACATGTCCCACCTCAATAACCACACACTTCTGAATGACATGTCCCACCTCAATAACCACACACTTCTGAAGGACATGTTCCATCTCAATAGCCACACACTTCTGAATGACATGTCCCATCTCAATAGCCACACACTTCTGAAGGACATGTTCCATCTCAATAGCCACACTCTGAATGACATGTCCCATCTCAATAGCCACACACTTCTGAAGGACATGTTCCATCTCAATAGCCACACACTTCTGAATGACATGTCCCATCTCAATAGCCACACACTTCTGAAGGACATGTTCCATCTCAATAGCCACACACTTCTGAATGACATGTCCCATCTCAATAGCCACACACTTCTGAAGGACATGTTCCATCTCAATAGCCACACACTTCTGAAGGACATGTTCCATCTCAATAGCCACACACTTCTGAATGACATGTCCCATCTCAATAGCCACACACTTCTGAAGGACATGTTCCAACTCAATAGCCACACACTTCTGAATGACATGTCCCATCTCAATAGCCACACACTTCTGAAGGACATGTTCCATCTCAATAGCCACACACTTCTGAATGACATGTCCCATCTCAATAGCCACACACTTCTGAAGGACATGTTCCATCTCAATAGCCACACACTTCTGAATGACATGTCCCATCTCAATAGCCACACACTTCTGAAGGACATGTTCCATCTCAATAGCCACACACTTCTGAATGACATGTCCCATCTCAATAGCCAAACTTCTTTACCTGATAGAGCAATAGTGTGTGGCAAAAAATAACGAATGGCAGAGAATTACTAACATTTTTGTGTGGTTTTCTGTGAACCTATGAATGATTTACAAACTAAATTTCTGGTCTTGATTTAAATCAACGTGCTCACAGAACTAGTGTTGACATATATATACCACCCCAGTGAATAATAGATCTATCATAATGAAGGTGGCTTGATTTCAGCCTGTGCCGGCCTCTTGAATGAAGATGACGCAATTAATTTGCAACACTTTGAGTTAATTACATATCTGTTCATCTAGTTCATTGAATATAATTCGGGATACTGGCAGACTTTCTGATGATTGTAGAACATTGGAATACTGTGCGGACTCGGAAATATTAAACATGTAAAAGGGGTGATATGATCATAGATACAATGTAAACAAATATATATGCTGTGTGGGTGTCACACTTATCACTCGGGGCACATGCATACCTTGATTTTTTTTAATTTTTTTTAAATCCTATTGTTTCCACAGTAAAAATACAGCTTACACATTGAGCATCCTTTAAAGACAAAAGCTTTCTTTGCCATGTGGTGGTTATTTTGAAAGAATGATTCAGGACTTGATAGCATGTCCTAAAAATATTGATTTTAGCATTTTAGTGAATGAGTATGATTTGTCACTTTCAACAATCTCGTATCATATCACACCATTTGTATTCTATTCCTTTTTACTCCTGGGAACCCCGCGAGTGCCCCAGTTAGTCGTCTCTTACGATAAGCTGTCAGAGCTGAGGCCCTTATTTTTGCTTGGGTTGCGCACAACACCCCCGGTAAATCCCTGCAATATCTCTCATCCCATCTTTATATCTTGAAATTTTGCATCAACTCCTATAAGATTATTTAATTTTTTTAAGGGGTTCAAAAGGGGGAGGAGTTACAGATGGGCATTCTTTTCCCCCAATGGCAGAGCACTAAGTACTGTGGCAGACCTTGTCAACAAAGACCAGGTAAAATTGATCGTTACATTTCTACTGTGATAATACATGTAACTCTAATAATTCAATTACATTTTCTACTATAAAATTATGGGGTGATCAGATTTTATTAAAACAGAAAGTGACAAAATCGTTCATTCAAAATCATACATATAATTCATTATTTCAATGATTTAAGAGGATGATCAAATTTATTAGTACAGCTGATTGAATTTTATGTACAAAATTGAGGGTGATTGAATTTTGATAGCGAATTGAATTATAAGAGAGATTATAATAATATTTTCTACTATAAAATTAGGGGGTGATCAAATTTATTGAAACAGGAAGTTCACAAAATTGTTCAAAATCATGCATATAATCCATTATTTGTTGATTTGAGAGGATCATAAAATTTATTAGAACAGCCGATTGAATTTTATGCTCAAACTTGAATTTGATTGAATTTTGATAGGGGGATTGAATTATTAGATATTATATTATCTTAACAAACATATTGTCTTATATTATATAAGCTGCATGGTTGAAGCCATCTTCACATACATAACCCCTGTAATAATTCAGTCCCCCTGTCAGAATTCAGTCATCCCCATGCAATGTTGGGGCCAAAATTCAATCAGCTGTTTTAATAAACTTTTAATCACTCTCTAAATTAATTAAAATTACAAAGAAATAATGGATTATCTGCATGATTTTGGACCATTTTGTCAACTTCTTGTTCTAATAAATTTGATCACGTCCATATGATTTTATGGTAGAAAATTTCACTTTTTCACAACTTCACTAGTCAAACATTACACATACCCGGTACTCACGTAACGGTCGAATACATTTGGTGATGTCATAGCTCTAGAAATATTCTGTGGTCCATGTCGTAGAAGTGCCCATGCCTCTTCATTCAAATTTGGCTATTCGAAGGATATGAACATTTTCCATCTGAGAACATGGAGAAGCATTAGTAAACCTCTGCTTGCCTTATTTGGAGATCGAAGAAAAACTAGATGCACGATGTTGTTCAGCTAGATCTATGACATCACATACTGTTTGATAAATTTTCGCCATTCACTCGGTCAAAGGAAATTGATGAAATATTCTGCCCGCCTTCCCCCAGGTAGTGTATTGCTAGAATTTAACTTGAAACTTATAGATGGATAAATCTTTATTGATACTATTATTGGCAATGAATACTTTTATGTAATAAATGACTCAGAGAATGTAAACCCCACTCCAGTCTAGCAAGAATTATCTCCCTTGAATTAAAAACGAAAACGAGTTTGAAATGCAGAAACAATGTGATGAATATCTTGTCATCCCATTGTACGAGTCTGGTCACCAGATTTAAAGACGCTTTTAATATTGCCAAGCTGTCTTTCTCCAAGTCTTGTATTGTTTCTAATGTTACTTTGTTTGGGAGGGTTAGGCAGATCACAACAACCCAGGCATCCCGCTAAAAGTAGGCGGGTCACCTGAGGGCGACCTGTACCCTTTCAGAAATTCCTCAGGAATCAATAGTCCTGGAGCCTGGCGTTACCCAAGCTCATTATTTTCCTTACTCATTAGTTTAAGGCATGAAGGGAATAAGGTAAATCTCTGGTATTCAGGTTGTGTAACCCATACATTCCCGGTGGTTGATCTCATTTGCATATTTTCTTATTTTTGGCAGCTTTGTAAATTAAGAGGTTGAAAATTAAATACATCTTTTAACTAAATATTATAGTGGGTAATAATCTGATAATTTTAGTTCAAGTTAAATTTTAATTTGGATATCTTGTTATATTTTAATTAACAAAAATCTCTAATAATCGGACCTGTTCTTTCATTCCTCAGATCCATCCAGTTGTGGAGCAGGTGTTCCCCTTTGATCAGGTTCCCCAGGCATTTGAAAAAGTGGAGGGACCCCATGCCAGGGGCAAAACTGTGATAGACTTCCAGTGTACAGAATGATTTGTGTGCTTCACTGTATGCCTGGATATATTTTTTTCTTGCTAGAACAATAATGGCAATGTCAGAATTGCCAGTCCCAATGGTGTTGGAACTTGAGCTTCTTGAACGAAGAATATTTGCAAAACCATTGAAGTCAGGAATAGGAAGCTTTTTAGGTTATTCATTTACTGGGTATTAACTTGGATACTTGTAGTAGTTGTCCATGATACTCTCACATGCTGCAACTTGCAGGGCCCGCGGAGTTGGGGGGGGGGGGCCCCCACTTTTTGGGACCGCAATGTTACAAGTCCCAACTTAGATAGCACCAGTCCAACATTTAACATGGCCGGTATAGAGTTCAACCCCGAAGATTCGACCAAACAAAAAGAGGATAACATCGGCTGTACGTCAACAGCAGAGATTGTAAACAAACCAGTCATTTTGACAGCAAATAAAACAAACCATGTAAAGATGCTTAGGGCATGTGCTTGCTATGAAAGTATGTATCCAGCTAACATCGACAGTTGTGGAAACGTTACATTCAGTCTCCCTGCAGAGTTCCTCAAGCTGGCAAATTCACCCTCTCAAGTTATACTTTTGCCAAGGCGTGAAATTTGAGTATATCCGACCCGGGCATAAGAGTCCCCTAAAAGTGAGAATTTCTAGGCATCATTTCATACAATTTTTCGCATTTTTGTTTCAAAAAACAGCCTACCATAACACATTTCACGGAGGCTATAAAATGGATTTTTACAACCAAGTGTAGGAAAATTTTGAAATTACTGACTCCTTTTTCTGCAAACTGGAGCAATTTTGAAGGATTATTGGTTATTTTAGAAATAATTTCATGAAAATGCCAAGATGCGCGAGATTTTGATATAGCAGCGTGAAACAGATGCCAAATGCGTGAGTCTCGCGCCGAATGCATGAGGGTTTGTTAGGTCTACATTCTCGCGAGCAAGTGTATGGATCGATACACTGGCTTGGTTAGGTACCCATACCAGTTCTGGATACAAATAGATCAAGGGGTTTCCTTTAAATCAAACCAATCAGTGAACACGCTAAGTTAGCTGATTACATCAATTCGCTGCGAGGTAGGAGATGCCACAGGTTTGAATTGTATCACGGGCCAAACTGCTTGGATGTCGGGCTAAAATCGACATCGAAGTCGAAGCATAAATTGCAGGCTTGGGATACGGACATGCCAATTAAAAACAAGCGAAGGGGATGAAATGTATGTGATTGTTTAACAGAGGCATAGACTCATTTGAATCACCAAAAATCTCCCCCTTGTGTGGATCTGTCAGATTATCAAGACCTTCAGTGTGAATGGCTGGTTTATATACATATTTCACTGTGTGGACCATGGTTTTTATGGGAGATATTATTTAAGAGAAGGAAAACTGGCTTCTGGTTTTTCTTTTGGACGAGTGTCTTACCATCTTCACCAGTGCCATTTGATGAACAAGACAGATTTTACAGAAAGTGAAGCGGTGTTGATCATATTCAGAAGCTTTGCTCATATATCATTCAGTTTTCCGCCCAGCCAAAATTGGTATCGGGGTATTGTCATCATGACTGTACATATGTATGTAAGTAGGAATGCATGTGGCTGGCCCCTTCGTTGGACATGTTGGATATCAAACTGCATATTCACCGGATGGTTGTAACAGCAGGTTCTGATTGCTACTATACAGTTAATAATTTTATCTCATACGTATTTACAATAGTTCAGAAGAGACAAATAATGAAGACAAATTCTACCAGTGTTTAACAATACATTTTATTTATCCTGTACATATTGGTTGATCATGCAGGAGGAATATATATAGTATGGCATATGAACAAGCGGATCAGCTGAAATATGAATGATACTGTAAGCAATGCAGCACTGACAAATCCGGATCAGTCTTTCATGCAAGTGTCTATTGTTCCAGCCTTCATATTACTGATTCTAGACTCATTGTTGAAACCAGACAGACTATCATTCTCCTTTGTATTGTGACACTTACATGAATTATGGATCCAAATCAATCGGTCACTGGACAGCCGACTTAAGGTGGGCATACACAAGCAAATTTTATTTGACAAATGCGAACAAATTTATGAAAGACTTGCCTTGGCGACAGCGATTTGCTATCCCACAACCATTAAATAGCATTATACATAATTGTAGAAGACTAGAAGATACCGAATGACTACAAGTCTTTCATAAATTTGGTGGTATTTGTGAAAAGAAATTTAGTCACCTGTGCCCAGCATGGGAGATGTGCAGACGAGAGGCACATTTAGTTTTATGATGAATCTCTTGTGAGGTATATCAAATCCTGTAAAATTGATGTCCAAAACAAACAGTGCTATTCACTCACTCTCTTGATGAGAAATTACTGCTTTTTGTCGATATATTGAAATAACGAGTACTGATGAGTCCCGGACAGATCTGGGAATTAAAATAAATAGTCCAAGTTGATATGTTCAGTTTTATTCAATTCTTGTTACGGGTGTACCAATAATTCAATCACAGGAAGGGAAATTCCCCACCATAAAATCTAGGGGTGATCGAGGACATGAATCGGACAAAATGGTTCAACATCATGCATATAAATGAAAATTTCTTCATTATTTCCATGATTTCAGAGGGCGATTTATTGTTTTAGAACCACCGATATGATTTTGGAAGGTGATTAATTCTTTTAGAACCGACTGAATTTTGTCCCCAAAATTGGGGGCGATTGAATTTTGATAGATGGAATGAAGTGTTAGAGGGATTACCGATATTTGGGGCGAGATTCAATGAAACTTGACTTCACGATAAATTTCCGGATAATTCCATCACCCTTTTAAAATTCAATCACTTCAATTTTTGGGACAAAATTCAATAACTTCTAATTTGATCAATCTCTGAAAATACTAAAATAACATTGATTTCATCAACTTCCAGTTCTAATAAATTTGATCATCCTCCGATTTGGATGTGGGAAATTTCACTTCCTCTCATTAATTTTTAGAGGAATTACCGTCCAAGCCAAAAAGACTATATTGAAGAGCTGGCCTAGACATGAATTTCTTGCCTCCCAGTTCAAGCGTTGGTCCTGAAAAAAAGTGGTCTCGATGATTCATCATGAAGGATGCATATTGGGAAGAAAAAAAACCATGTAGGGAGTTCCTCAGGCTGTCCGATACAAACTGTCTTTGGGATATAAAGAACAAGTATGATGAAAATGAGTGTCGCTGAAGGAGAGGGGGGAGTTGGGGGTCATGAGGTCACCTCTCAGTGCCCAAACCGTAGGTTATTTTCCCGTGTTGGACAGCACCGTGCAAGGCTCCCTTGTAAGTGAGAATAGGAATGAACCCCTCTCAAGAAATCCTGGCGACACCCATGATAACGAAATATGGATTGTGTTATATTGGCAGTGTTATGTCCATTACATTCATTCCTTGCATTTTCTGACAAAACAATATCCTCAAATCTCAAATTACATGAGCTATGCAATGATAAATACTAAACATTACTGCAGACTAACCTGTACAAAAATTTACAGTTTAATATACAGAGCATGAAACCTACTGTCTGCATGTAAAACATCAAAACAAGTGTAAAATACAATTCAGTAAAAATTTACATATCTGTATATTTCAGTAAATTGAACCATTAACTTACAAGAATATATATAAAATCAAACAAACATGGAGAAATTTCATGTTTATCACTTAAAATGTTACATGGGTGGGCGACTGGTACATTAAATTAAAATCTAGCCTCGTTCATTTAAAAATATTTATACATACTGAGGTGAAAATTGGAGCACTTGTTCTGTGCCTAAATTTGTTACCCAAACTACATCAGACCAAATGTTAAGAAAAGCCACACTAATTTAAAACCTTCAAATTTGAAGAATATGAATTAAAAATTGTGCACTTCCCTGAGAGATTAACACCATGAACACGGTATAAATGTTCCCAATTCTAGTCATGCATTCTATCAAATGATCCTGGTTGTAAAATTTGGGAACAATTAGAAAAGACTGATGTGCTTAAAACTCCTGTTGGATGGATAACTATGATAAACCCAGAGATGCAAAACTAAGACAAAACATTTGATACATGTTAATATTACATTTTCTAAATGAATGATTGAGTGAATATGATTTAACATTGCTTTCAACAATTTTTCATTCATATCAAATTTTCCCCCCGCCATGAAGTCCTATTCCTTTTTACACCCGGAAACCCCCACATATGCCCTCGCTAGTGACCTCTTATGACAAGCTGTCTGAGAAGCCGAGGCCCTTAAAACTTTTCAGAACTGGGGTGTGCACAGCTACACCCTAGGTCAATCACATGACCTGGAGTGTGTAGAACGACAACCCAGGTCAATCTCCGGAAGCCCCACAGGGAGATTTCTTGAATGATATCCTACCAATGATTAAATTAATAGGTACTACTTCAATGAACACCCAATGACCAGTGAGAGAATTTACTTACAGTAGACATCAGTATCTAGAGAAAATGGGCCATTGTACTGTAAATAACTTATGAACGGTTTAAATATTTGGAAGAAAGCTATTTAATGACCTAATGTACTACTTTTGAACATATGCATTACAGAACACTGGATTGCAGAACGTCGTCAAAGTACTTTTCATAATTATTTACTTTCCCCACCAATTTGACAGCAGAGCTTCATCATCAAGTGTTATTTAATGCATATACATGTATTCAAAATGAGTGCATATAAGCTATTTTAATGCTGATCCCAGTTCAGGTCTGATCAGACTTTTAATCATTAGATTATTCACAGACTGTTTACATTTAACAGCTTTAAAGTGAATTTTAGATCAGTAGATTATTCACAGACTTATACTTGACAGCTTTCAAATGAATTTTAGAGGAGTCCTTTTCTCACAGACTATTCACACTTGAATGGCAGCTTTAAGTGAATTTATAGACCATTGCAGCAGATCAGCTGCAGTATCTTCATTAAACACACAAGTCATGTCAGTGGGTGCCACTGTTATCATTTGATCGAGCAAACAATTCCAGTGAAATCCTATGCAATTCACACAAAGCCAATGTTCTTCCACAGCCCATTTCTGTACCCACACCCATATTAGTATTTGCACAATTTGCCATTGAAGAAACGTTAGGGGATACTTTTGTTTCACAGTCACAACAAGATGCATGAATATGCCTGCTCAGAGACCGGTTGACACCCATCATCAAAACATACATAGGGTCAAAGTAACAGTCTATCGGCTGTGTTCATTTTCAGTTTGACAGATGATATTAAAGGGGGACAGTGTAAACAGGCAAGTTTGACCCAAAAGTCTGTCCATTTTAATTGATCGCCTTTTTTGGAACTTGTAAAAAAAAAATCATCTTTTGTAGGATTATAGTTATAAATTTTCCACATTCAGACCATAGGCAAACCTGATCCTAAACCTAGTGATGGATCAGTCTATTGAAGAGGACTGTGATCTATTTTTCTAGGTCAAATTCAATTTTAGTGATATGTTATAAAGGATGAATCAGCATCTTTAGGTATTAGTTTCTAGTCAATGGTGTGCACGTGCATATAACGAAGCTCATCAGGCTCTTGTTACAGAGTGTATAACAAATTCACAAAATGACTACCATTTCATCTTCAAAGAAATTCTAAATTCTCTCTGTATAAACTGCCACGTTATTTGTTTCATGAACTACTAAGGCTCAATTGCATACGGTGACATAAATCAATTATTGGTGTTCTTGCAGACAAAAGTTGTATGGTCGTAGAAGGTATGCATTGCTTGTGGTTTTAACATTCTGCAATTTAGGATAAGCATTGAAGTCGGAGAGATCAATAAATGACCCGGTCACCCTGTCATTGATTTTTTTACAAGCGCCAAAGTAGGCAACTAGATAGAATGGACAGATTGATTCCTCCATCCAGCCGAGTACATTTAACATTAAATGATTGAGAATGACTTGATTGGACAAAATATGGAAGAATCCATTACAGATAATCCAGAAACAACAGTTTTATATTAATATAGAGCATTCAGATGTTATGTACACAAAAGTTGCCATCCCTGTCCCCGCCCCCTTTCAGAGTACTAATGAAATACCCAGATATTTTGACCACTCTATCCCCTAGTTGCGTAGGAATACTTCTTTAAAGAAGCCCTCTAAGCACTCCGCTTCGGATTGAAGACCATGAATTGCGAAAAACAAACTCACATCAATGTGATAAAACAAATATAAAAATATTTTCATTATTCACTGAATCGGAACAAATTGGAAAACCAGAATGAGATATAAATCATTACTAAATTGTTGTGGACTTTTCATAAAACAATGGAGAGATCACTATACCAAATGTATTCTGAGATTCTGCTTAAATAACTGTCAGATGCACCGAATGGTCAGCATAAACCTGCGCAGCTAATGTGTACACTGAGGCCGAGAGTCTACCCTTCTACTTTGATCTTCCACAAGACCCGGACATGACTCAGACCAGTAAATGGAACAGGTTACTCTTCATCTCTATATTATTTATGGCACAACCTCTAATTATTCAATCAAAGGAAGTGAAATTTTTCAACATGAAATCGGAGTGTGATCAAATTTATTAGAACAGGAAGTTGAAAAAACGGTCCAAAATCCAACTTTGGACCGTTTTGTCAACTTCCTGTTCTAATAAATTTAATCACACCCTGATTTCATCTTTCATCTTTATCTGATGGTTTTAGATGGTGATCAATTTATCAGAGATTGACTGATTTTTTCCACAAAGTTGGAGTGAGCGAGTGAGTGAATATGATTTAATGTCGCTTTCAACTATATTTCAGTCATATCACGACATTGGGCCTTATTCCTTTTCACACCCCGGAACCACACGGGTGGGGTTCTATTCCTTTTCACACCCGGGGAACCCCACAGGTGTTTCAGTCGCCTCGTACGACAAGCTCTCGGAGGAGCTGAGGCTTATTCTTACCATGACCTGCGGTGTGAACAATGACATCCCAGGTCAATCCTCAGAAGCCCCACGGGCCCACAAAGTTGGAAGTGATTGTATTTCAATAGGGTGATTGAATTATTAGAGGATTTACCACAATATAGAGTCTTAAATGAGATGAGCAGGGTTCATGCACAGAAATTCAGATTGAATTCCATGACTTTCCATGACCTTTTATGGACAAATTCCATGACTTTTCCATGACCTATCAGAAATTCTCTATGGATAATGGGGGCCTCGAGAAAATCAGTCCACAGCCATGATGACTGAGGAGTGCATTTTCATGGCATTTTTTTTACACTGATGCAATTTGAGAACAGTCATTTCCTCCCAAATGCACGCTTGGAGTTTAAGAGAATTCCAAGACCAAAGTTACCTCCGCTGATGCACACTTGATCACATTCGTAGATCACATGACAGTCGGCAAATAGAACATTCGCTGGTCCAGGAAAATCATCATTAATTTAATTTTTCCATGACCTCTCACAAAATTCAATGACCAGACACAAAATTCCATGACTTTCAAGGACTGGAAAATCAATTATCAAATTCCATGACTTTCCAGGATTTTCCATGCCCGCGGGAACCCTGATGAGGTATGGACCAGGTGGGTGTACTAGACCAGCCAGTGACCAATCTACAAAATAGTATGTAGTCAATTTCATGTTGAGATGAACCTCATACTGATGGGCTGTTGACAGATTTGTTCTTGTTGCCTTTGGATAGTGATGCAACCTGCTTCATCAACTCTCTGTTTTTTACCTACAAAGAAAGATAGAAAGGAGGGCTTTACTATTATTATCTGACATGTGTAATGTGGATTAACAATACTACAATACATGTGCCAGTAGCATGTATCACTTGTTGAAATATTCCTCCGTGTTCAAACACAGCAACAGAATTTTTACTACCCAGAAATTTATGTGCCAATCTACACAGCGGATTATATATCAATGTGTCGAGTCACTCTTTTGACTCAGATTTATATTGGAAAATGTTTATGTTTACTCTTTCCATAAAGTTAATATTGCCCAAGAGGAATGACTGATTGAAAACCACAGTTCAGCCTCTATGATCCATGTAAAGGAAGACTAATAAGCATCAACACATCCATTGTCATCCCCAAAGTATAATATCAATATTGGTCTGCTTAGCTTCATAGTACAAAATCATCACTCATTAATCAAATGAAAGTACACTATCACAAGACTAACTTACTTGTAATGTTTCAATAGTATCAGAAGACTGTTTCTGTACGGTAGTCATTTTTGCTCGAAACTCTTTCTCGGATTCATACTGAAATGCCTTCAGTTCTGTGATCTGTAATAGACAAAGAAGATAGGAAATGTGAAAAGTTGTAAAAGGATTGCAAATTTCATTTCTATAGACAGCCCTCTGTTTGAGACCATTCAGCCACTCGAAAGAAAATGCGTTACAAAAGGTCACCAATTTTCAAAACTAAAGTGCCACCTAGTGGTGAACTAGAACCACAAAAACACAACCAGGCAAATTCCAGTGATCCAGTGATACTCTCTGACACAAGCGAGCAGTATTTTGGAAGGACCAACTCCACACCAAAAGTCTGACTGACATCAACTACATCAATGAGACTAGGTATTTCTCGTACAACTAACCCCCCCCCCCCCCCCACTTCCACTCACAAATAAACTGAATTCCCTGACCTAGGGGTATAGTACAAACAAATCTTGATGCAAAAATCTCTTCAGTAAGGTCTGTAGATGTTTGAGAAGGACCCACATCTATGTCTTACATAAAAGCACCCACTTCAACAGTCAAATACCAATCACGTGACCTGTAGGAAGATAACGATATTAGAGGAAATTTATTCAGCCACTGATGTTTGAAGACTGATTGCAGACACATCAGCTCCTCATGGCGACCAAATGGCTTATCAAAATCACAAAAAAATAGTGTGTGGGAAGGGGTTGTTTTTTATGCCGGACAGTGGAATATGGCCCATGCAGCATGGTGGTTCCGAACTGTACATGCAGCAGAAAATAGACACAGTCTGGCATAGGGACGGAAGGATTCAAGACATGAAAACTTGGCTACCACTTCAGGTAAAAATGCTTCAATATGTATACCCAGACTCTGCAAAACTGCCTGGAGATCATTTAAAAAGGACAAGAAAATTCTGTAGAAGTATTAAGAAGCTTACCTTTTTCTCTTTCTCCTTGATTTGTTGATCTTTGCCCTGGAGTTGTTTCTTGAGTGCCTCTAGTTCCTCCCTGAGCTGCGTGATAGCTATCATGTGGTCTGTACTATTGGGGTCAATGAAGGACTGGTCTGATAGTGAGGCAATGGTTGTACTCACACTAGTGCTGAAATAAAGTCGGGACAAATTATATGAGAGACTAAAACAGATGAATTGGACAAGAATCGCCATCACCAGAGAGGGCTTATAAAAGACAAGTGGTCACCACAACATGGGCATCATTTCCTATTCCAAAATAGGAATATAATCTCGGTTTTGGGCTATGTTAGGGAGATGTTAACAGGACAGTGCACTGCCCCTCCACCGCCCAGCGAGAGATGTTAACAAAACATCTCCCCCCCCCACCACCTTCCATGACAAAGATGGGTTATGAGCTGTGGAAAAGGCACAGTGTTCATGTGATGCCGACTGAAAAGGCACTGAAGTTGTACCATATTTTCCACGGATCTCTCGCAAATCATATTCTCTACAAACAAATTTCCATCAATTGGTGGATGTGGCTAAATTGCAATCCAGCACACAAAATGTTAACACACCATATTGTGGAAGGGTCTCTGGATGGATGGACGATGCTCATACTACAGTGACCAGAGGTCAAGAAACAACTGGTATCAGCTGACCACTGACATGACTGAAGTCCATCTTTTTATCAAATTGATACACACCATCTCCATTCAACTGTACCACTTCAGTCATATCAGTTGATATTAGTCAACAGCGATGATGCCAATCTACGACAGATACACATTTTATAACCAGATGATTCCACTAAGTTTTTGTGTTTATAAATGAGATTGCAGGTTTATCTTGTATCTTTGATGACAACTATGTATTGAAATAATGTCATGTTACCCAGTCAATCAAACCCAATACCATGAATACAGAGGATGCAATACCTCACTATTCTAGTAGTCTACAATGAGCTACACGTCCAACATGTTCAAATAAAGGGGTGTCCGTTTGTTTCAGGTAATCGTTTCATTCAAACCGCTTTTCATTTCTGTTATTTTACCATTGCGTTAGTATAAAAAATGTTTTGTTTATAAGGGTAAAAAAAAAAACGTTTACCTCATGTTTGAGTCGCCATATTTTCATTATGTTTTGATATCGTTCCTTTTAGCATTTACATATTGTTTCGTTTGCAGGAATGAGTTAAGCTTGGTAAACAAAAGATAATAATATTGAATCTACCCATAAAATCATTTCGTTGAAGAAGCATTCCATTACCGCTTAGAAAGAGTTTCACTGGCATTGGTAAAATGCTAAACGAAACAAAAATAACAAGACATCAAGTGTTTTTACTCCTGTATAACATTGGAAAGCACAGAAATTGTTACGAATTGCCACAATACACAGACATGTAGAGAACTAGACAGCAAGTTACCAGTACCTCTTTGTTGGGGTTACCCCATTTGTTGATGTAGTTTTGGTCCCTGGAGTGGTGATAGTGGCAGTTTCCAGTTTGGGTTTTTTACTGGCACTATGCTCATGATGTGATCTGTGGGATACACATAACATACTCAATGAAACTTTCCAGATACTCGAAGGATAAGCTGGATTTTTGGCCAATGAAAATCCTGGTTTGCTATTCAAAAATTTGAATTGACCAATCACGTCCTTTAGAAATGAAACCTATCCCATGATGCACTGTTGCTTCCATAAAACTTCATTCATACTGCAATCATTAACATTCCACTGATAAAACAATGTCTGAAATTCATTTTGTAATTCATGTGTCTACTGAATAGATTTAATATGACAGCCCAATAAATTCAATTTCTGATATCATCTGAATACAGAAGACAAACAGGACATGGTTTTGGTGCCTGGAATGTGTTGCTCCAGTGGGACCACAGAGAATGACATTGGGCACATGAGACTGTATGGAACCGGGTCGCTTCTCGAGTTTTCCTCCTTATCTCTGATACTAATTTTTGACAATTAATATTGTATCCAAGACATCAGCGTATATGAAATCCAAATCGGGAATGCTTTAATACCATAATCAATTAGAAAACTGTACTCGTGTCGAAGTGTTCAAGGTAAATAAAGCATTCCAGAAGAACTATTTCACTAGCTAGTGTCTTTGATTCACTTACAAATATTGTCGAAACTGGATTATTACTCACAGGAGATTGGAAGAGAAAACCCTACTGAAGCTGACCGTTCCCTGCTGTCAAATCTGACCGACCTCACTCCAGTGACATTCGCTATTGGCTCAGTTATTAGACACCCCCATATGTCAATGGTACAGGTATTATTATCAAAATGATTGACTTACTTGTCATGTTTATGATTACTACTGTGGTGAGACTTGGACTTGTGAGATTTGTGATGCTCCTTCCCTTTCTCGTGTCCATGATGCTCACTGCTTCCATGGCGATGATGATGGTGATGATGATGATGATGACGTTCACTGCTGCCGCTGCGGTTGTGTTTCTCTTTCGCACTTTGCTTGTCGCCCGTACTGCTGTTTTTGTCACCATGGCACTCACCACTTGTGATGCCTTTTTCCACACTACTGCTTCTGTTCTCGCCGCTCACGCCAAGCTTTTCTCCATCTTTCTTTTGTTCGCTGTCCGTGTTCTGTTCACTGCTGCTATTGCTATCTCCCTCAACTGCAATTGGACGAGAACTACTACCCACACTTTCGCTGAAATTTCCGTAGTTTTTTATGGAATCTTCTTGATATTTTCTTGTTTTGGCTAACACTCTCCTGTATGCCAGAGTACATAACCAGCACAAGATCTTACCATCAACCTACAAGGATAATATTGTAACATCTACAGTGGCCAAACAAATTCCATTGTCCATTTCATGTGGATTCTAACATGGTCATAATTACTGAACATGTATTGTATGTACGGTACTGCAGTATTTGTGATTGAATTATTAGGGTGTCATGCTCACGCAGACCATGCGTTTTTAGGGGCGCGATCGCTCCCGCTCCCTATCATGCGCCTAAAACGCATCCCCAGCACGCGATTTATAGCGTGCTTTCATTACAATAGTTTAATTTCCTATCCTATTGAAAAATGAATATTTATCAATTGCACGCAGAGAAGGAAGATATATCCTTCCCACTTTGAATCTGACCCGGGTGCGGCCATGTTTTGCAGAAAGGCATCATGGGATTAATACCGGAAGTTGGAAAGTCGAAATCCCTATTTGCTATTTGCCGCTCTCTGTCACTCCCCTTGGCGACTTCAAGGGAGTAAATTTGCCACTCTCCTGCTTTTTTCAAACGTCAAGGTCTGCTTACCTTATGTGTACTGTAATATTTGCGATTCAATTGTTAGGGTGTCATGTTTACCTTGTGTGTAGTACAGTATTTGTGATTGAATTATTAACATACATTCCGTTAATTGGTCAAATATGATGTAGCTGTAACGAGTTCTTTTCATGTCAGAAGGTCACCGAACGACCTTGAGATAGGAAGGTGGTCAGATCCAGTTCAGAGAATTGGTTTCTTGATCTGTTTTTAATCACATTGCCTCAACAGCTATACCACACTGCTAAAGTGCTCAAGGAGTTCATCCCATTGGCAACATTATTTGAATCATATTCCTTTTTCGTTTATTTGAAAAAGTGCCCATCGACACTTTTCTTTTCCCTCTCCAAAACTCTCCTCAACATTGCAATGTCATGTGACTTTGTAAAGTGACTCATATTGAGGGCTCTGGTGCGCCACTGAGTCCTGGGAATCAATTTCAATTCAATTCAACTTTATTGCGATCTCTGCACTGGTGGCATAGACCAAGGGGAGACAACTCCCAAAGAACATGACTAGAAATCATGGGAGACAACTCCCAAACAATAACCTGTGGAGACAACTCCAACAACTAAATGGGACAACACAATGAAAGTGGGTAGAATATCAACCGTGACAGGTTGTTTTGATACCAATGAACGGGTAGGAATATCATCATTTACAGATTGTTTTGATACCAATAAATCAGTGAGACTATCCGCAAGTTTTCCAAAGTACAAACATTTTGGCGGAAAAGGAAAAAGAAATATTTTTTTCATTTTTTGAGGGGGGGGGATGGATAAAGTTATCTCAAACAAACAACTTTTTTTAAGTTAGGTCAAACTGTGATTGAAGTATTACAGTGTGACTGTGTCGAGCCTAATGTAACAATGAATTATTGCAACATCATGTTCACAATGTACATGTACAGGGTTACATCTAGGGTCTCACAGCGTCCGTGAAACGGACACAGGTACAAAATCAAATGAATTAAAAATGAATATGTTTTTGCAAAATATCAAATGATTTTTTTCAAAAATCAAATGATGTTTTTTTTACGATGTTTGAAAGCCGTAAACCTGGACGAGTGTGTGTCAACTCGCGTTAGACAACTTATGGCAAGGGAGACAACTATGCATCTATCCGTTGATAAGCTTGGCCACTAGGGGCGCGATAGTTTTCGTTCTCCAGGCAGAGGTCTATACTATGAATGAAGTCGGAAATATGTACGTCTGTGAGTGTCTGGAGAGCTAGGCAGCGCACGTGCGTTCTCGCGTTGTATCTGCAATGACAAGCCGTCCTGGCGGGACAGAAAGGTCGGTCTGGGGGAAATACGAAGGGTAGCGGCCGCACAAGAGGATGCGGTGTATTGGCTGGACATTTGAAAAAAAAAATAAAGGAAGATGAAGGGTCTGACTGCCACAAAGTCGACGTTCTCTTTGCTCGATGCTGTGCTGCCGGTATTGAAAACACAGGTCAAGCAGATGTTGAACACGACATGGAAAATGATGCAGGCATCGAAGCTGGGACAAATTATGTTCAACCCGTTTAGGCAGTCGAGGTGGGAAGAGAATTAGCTTCGAATGATATACAGCATGGTATAAAAATACTGTACAGAGGAATCTATTCAATAGAAATTTTGAAAGCAGCAGCTGTAAATAATTTTAAAAGCAGATGATCAAATTAAACAAGAAGTAAAATGTGCATGATATGCTTGTCTGATCGACAAGACATGTGCAGCCAGGAATCGGTTAGAATGCCTAGGCGGCCCCTGGACCCCGGCCTGTATGCTACGCCTCGCTGCGCTCGGCATTATTTTTTTCAAATAAGGACACTACTTCAAATTCCTGGATATAACCCTGATGTAATGCAGTAGCGCTCGATTGAATTATTTGTCATGCTTACCTTGCGTGTACTCTCATCACTTCTGTCAAAGGCACATTTCTGTTTACACTGCTCACATGTTACTGGTGAACCCCATCTCTTTTCAGAGTTGGTACATCGTTGACAGCGGTTACCAATAAATGCGGCTATAACATTGCAGTATTCGCATGCAGTGGGCTGATCAAATAGAAGAAAACAGTGATGTCATAAGAATGGGTTGTATCTTTGTTAGTCTATATAATGTACTGTGAGCTCCAACAGATCAGCATTGCATCCTACATGACCTATCTTGTCAATTTGAGAAGTTCCAACTTCCAAGGTCACAACAGGGAGTGTTGTTATGGCAAACAGATGATAGGGTCCACCTAAAGGCAGGCTTTAAGGTAGGATTTGGAAACAGGGTGTCTCATTTCCACTTTTTCCTAACAACAGGGTGTCTTATTTCCACTTTTTCTACTTTTTCCTAACAGGGTGTCTCGTTTCCACTTTTTCCGGACAACAGGGTGTCTCATTTCCACTTTTTCCTGACAAAAAGGTGACACATTTCCACTTTTCCTACTTTTTCCTGACAGCAGGGTGTCTCATTTCCACTTTTCCTACTTTTTCCTGACAACAGGGTGTCTCATTCCTATCTCTTCCATGTTTAATTTCCATATTTTAGGCAGTCTCTTTTCAAAGACACTGAGAGTCATGGCTAGATAAAAGCTTCCCTAAAGGTTAAGCAAACTTAATTCGAGAGCACCCACAAGGGCGGGTTACCACAGGAATATTTGGCTCAACATGTCCCTTGAATGTGTGTAACCATACAGCCAAGCATTACATCATGTCTCTGTCCCATGCCGCAACTTGCGGAGTTCTTTTGTCATATGAAATCTACATTGAAAAGTAATGACGAATCATGACAATTCTGGTTGTTCTATTCGATCAGCATTGGATATATGGTTATACAGTGAAACCTGTGTATACCAACCATGGTCAGGACCAGATTATAGGGTCGGTTAACCTGTGTATACCAACCATGGTCAGGACCAGATTATAGGGTCGGTTTCGACAGGATTCTGGTTTATCAAGGTTCAAAATACATGTACTTTAAATTTAAGTACTGGGATGATGGATAATGTCAGTATTTAGTGGTTGCTCAGTTTACCCAGGTGTCGGTATTCACAGTTTTCACGACATACAAATTGTACAAGATGGCCATCATAGATTCTTCAACCAACGAACCCGTAAGTACTAAGAGGCATCAATTGCAGAATTAACTCCCTTGATCTTAATTCATGACATCTCACACCATGACTGGGTATGGTGCCTTGTTTGGATACCGGTACTGTTTTTCCACAGTTTATCATAATGGGTTGACACATTCCAATGTCCAGTCCATGTGCATCTGCTATATAAGAGGGCGTGATTCCGATTCTTAAGTTGTTTGATTCAACTAGCCACCTGATTGGACTCCTATAGCTCCCACATGATTTACGCAGCTTAGATAGCGGTATCAGATACCCCATGAGGAGATTGATGTAGACCCTGACAAGATAGGCATGTTAGATCATTCATCATGTAAATTCAATTTGTCTTATATGACGGACTGTCCAAATCTTCTGCCTCACGATCTAGTTTACAGATTTCTATGATAGTGCCCAAAACTGAATGTAATATACTAATACAATAGACAAGACAGCAAACACATTAATGTAGCTTACCTTGCCATAGGCTTTAACATTCTGAGCACACTTTCTGCAAATTGTGTTCGTACTGCCTTTTCTACAATAGAAATTGATACAAAGTAAGCTTATAAATGTGACTGATCATTTCACATGATGTGTGTACACACTAATACAAAGGATATGACCAGTCCTTGTCAATATTAACAATATCGCTCAGTTAAAGACAAACAGTTAAAGATTGGTCCAAAACATACTATACAGAGATGACAGAACACTCGTAGTATAGAGGCCTGGAAATAAGGATTGGGCATAATAAGCTGCTTTGTAACCCATATACAGGTAACTGGATACATTGAAATTTAAGTTAGTATCCATTATTTGTTGGACATGTTAATTTACTCAAACTTGTCATGTTGATGGGGAGCTAAGATAGCCCAGTATTACTCAATACTTGTTCTGGTATTGCTCAAGCCCTGCGGTGGAGCACAGATTACGTCATCGGTGTTTACTGCAATGTTACGCTCTCTAAAACTGGTGCACAATTAATCCTTACCTGCCAGTGTGACATTTATAATCCATAATGATGTCCCAATAATAAATCCAAATGAGAAACCAGCCTCTAAACTTTTTAGTCAAAGCCCCACTTCACAACAGCTGCCAAGTCATTTTGAAGCCAAATTTATCAATATGACTTTTGTGAGGCGGTCAATTTGAACCCTGTCGAAAACTGCCCAGGGGGGCGTTTTGTATCGGGGCATCACTGTGGACTGTAAATGTTACACAGGCAGGTATGGATTAATTGTGGACCATTTTCCGAGGTAAGGAAAAGGTAAGTTTCCTCACGGTAAGATCTGGTGTAATCTGTGCATTCGCAAACTATGGGTGCATAGCTTTATTGCATAGCAAAAGGCACGGTTCGTTATGTTAAACTGCTAGATCTAAGGCAAGCTTTTGGTTTCTGGGTTACTAACCTGCTAGCAACCTGAATTAATACCACCAATTTGCAACTAAGGCCAAAATTAAAAAAAGTTGTTTATTTTGGTATAATATAACCTTGCAACAAATCATGAGTCGGTAGGTCGATTTTTGTTTTCTTTATTTTGTTTCATTTCAACTCTTTCGTGATCACCTACCTGGTTACAAAATTGCTTCATGAAAATAGAGACAGATGTGACAAACAGTGCAAATATTACCATTCCTGTTTTACAAACATTTACATGTAGTTTGAATATATAATTTCAATATGAGACAGTTTCAGAAAGGCCCTATACTTCTCAGATGAATAAAAAATAATAAATACAGTAAAAAGTTTTCGGTAAGGGCCTTTTTAATGGGTACGGTAATTCCCCTAATAGTTCAATCACAGGAAGTTCACTTTTTAACCCTGTTATTCAAACATGGAGAAAAAGTAACATTCCCATTCTTCATTCAAATAGAAGAAAAGTCATATGATGACAAAATGTGACACTTTGTAGCTGGTGCCATGGAGAATATTGCCAGATTTATGCCATTTTTGCTGCACTTCTGGTGATCGAATTATTAGGGGAATTACCGTAAGTAGGGTTACCCCAAACAAACAAATTCTGGCCCAAGCTTTTATCCAATTCTTAAGACTTAAGTAAATGTTCCGAATTCTTCAAGCATGTAAAGTAAACTAATGTGGTAAGAAAATAGGATTGTTTAAATGACGCGTGTGGATGTGAACTGCCACTCGTAAATTTAATTCCTTCATGACCTCACCCTTGTTGAAATTCAGCCCGGCAGTATGTGCACTTTACCACAGGATAATTGTTTCGACATTCCTGAAAAAACAATGCAAAAATATGAATATGCTGTCGCAGCCCATACATAGTGAGTGATTGAGTGATTATGATTTAATGTCGCTTTCAACATTCTTTCAGTCATATCACAATGTTTGGGTCCTGTTATTTTTCACTCTCGGGACTCCATGAGTTGGGTCTATTCCTTTTCACACCCGGGAACCCCATGGATACACCATTTAGTCGTCTCTTATGACAAGCTGTCTGAGGAGCTGAGGCGCTCAAATTCTTACCATGACCAGTCCATAACCAAATTGGTGAGTTTCCTATCAGAGGCACAGAATGAGTTAGTGAATAAGATTTGTCACTTTGAATAATTTCCTGTCAATAACATGACAGTTTTCCTACATGCGGCAGAGGGTTCCATGACAAAACCCCCAAAGACAAAGCCCTCACAGATAAAACCCCCAAAACATTGTATAAAAAAAACATATTTTGGAGAAATTTGTCTCTCAACAGTTATAACTTTTATTCATTTTTTTCAAATCTTCGAAATAAACACACATGAAATTGAACATTATAAAATTATTAAATTTAACATACATGTAAGAATCTTTACAGATCTATATGCTTCAAAGTGATGAGTTTAATTCATCCTTTGTATCTATCATGTGATGAATTTCGTGCATATAGCTTATATGCTGCCATCTTTTATGAGCATACTTGTGGTACCCATGATAGTAGGCAGTCACAGAAAAAGAAAGGATATGTGATATTTACATGGGAAAACTAGTTTGTGTATGATGGTACTACAGCTGATTTGTTTCAAACCAAACCCTGAACAATCAAAGTTTAATTTTACATACTGAAATTGAAATATCAGCCTAAAAAATTTAGCTTTCAACCCATGTGCATTGTGCTCGACAGATGTAGAGTGTTAATTTTTACGACTATCCATATGAAAGAGTGAGTAGGATTTAACGTCATTCTCAACAATTTTTCAGTCATATCACGATGGTTCCAAATCACAAAATCGTCTGAACCTGATTTAGCCTCTTGCTCTGGCTACAGGTGGGCTGACTGGGCATACTCCGTAATACAGGCGTGTTACACTCGTTGATAGCCTCAAGTATTTTCTTTCTCAGGAAATGGAAATGCTGGTCTATCAATTGCATTAAAGATTACGGTGGGTTAAAAAACTTTAGAAAGAAAAATTTTGACAGTTATTTGTATCGTTATTGATGTGTGTACTTTGTCAGGCCTTATTTTTTCAAAATCTGGCGTGAACGATTTACCGTTCGCGTGATTTTTAGCGTACGTAACCGATCGTTCGGTTACGCACCAACTTCGTTGCGTAAATTTTCGAAACAATTTGGAGCCACGTGTGGAAAAATCAAACCAGACACGGCTTACTCCAACTAAAACGTATTATTTCATTAATTATTTCACGTGAGTTCGGTGTTTATTACTAAAAAATACGCTTAGTGATGTGAAGATCGTCTACAAATGTAAAACAGAGTGTCATTTATTCAGAAAAGTTTGTTGAAACGCGTAAAACGCACCTTGTTTACAAGCTTCTGCAACGAAATCCCGGAAGCCCCTTCCCACGTTAAAGATATCAAAATGAAGGGCAACAACTCTGCTTTCATTTCAACACAACCTTACAACCTTCAACACAACCACAAAGACGAGTTATTTAGTCGAGATGAAGCAAAACAGACCGTCCATCGGCATCGGTAGTATTCCTTACGTGAGTTTTACGGTACACTATTTTTGCCGAAATGCGATTCCTAAATACTTCTAAAGCTGTAAAATGCCAAATATGTTCTGAATGTATGTTCAGGGTTTCAAAATGATTTATTGTGCATCAAGTAACATCCATTATTTCAATTTATTGGTCAATTCCAATGACCAGACAGTCGCCACTTCTCGGCAAATAGTTTTCAGTGCTGACCTATTTCCATCTGGGCATGCGTAATTGTCTGGCCAGTGAAAACGAAACCACTCCGACACAAACAATTTAACTAGGCCATAAGCAATTCATGATTTATCAAACAACCACGGCCATGTAAATTAGCCTGCCAGTCGACAAAATGAGAAAGAGAAAGTGGACGGTATACGCGGAAATATCGCTGTCGCCACTTTTTATTTTATTTTCACTTTGTGCAGACAGACAATGCTGACTTGTGACTTGCTGGCAGATAAAATTCGCCCCACGTGAACGGTGACCGTTCGCGTAAAATATGATTTACGTAACCTGAACGAGCATTGGCGTCAAAAAATAAGGCCTGCTTTGTGGAACTCGATAAACCATAGAACAAAAACATATAGGTATTGATTCCTGCTTTCTGAATCTTGCGCCAATCTTCGCATGGTTTGGTAAAAGATTAATTATTGATCATCGGATTGTTGACGGAAGATCTCTCAACTTGCCAACTTGCGCAACATCGACAGTCTTCACAATCCTTAGCCACAACTGTTCATATCAATAATGCCTTCGGTTGTGACTATCCGAAGGCATTATTGATAGGAACAGGTCAGTTGTGGCTACACAATCCTTCGCCACATATATGCAACTCAGTGTATGTAGCCACGACTGAGTTGCACATCCTTACTAAGGACAGACATCAGTAGCGTCATTTTCTTTGTGGCAAAACATGACAAAATGTACAATTGACTATGGCATTTAACGGGTTGTAAACATGTCAAATATACTTCTCTCCCCCGACACAACGTATCTGGCTCATTCCTGCAGTGCAAGTACACGTAAATAGCACCAAATCATGTCACTATCTTCCTATCACGCTCAAATGTTGAAAATGGCTTAAGTGCGAGAAACGCTCCAATACGCATGCACCGCTTCAAAGCGTAAATATAAAAAACACTTTACGATATGTCGTAAAGAAGAAGGCGTCATCAGCTGCTGGGGTAACGGAGACGGAGCTTGACCACGTGTGTTAGGCCCCGCCCACTAGCTGATGACGCCTTCTTCTTTACGACATCGTAAAGTGTTAGTGTTATTAGCGGTGCATGCGTATTGGAGCATTTCTCGCACTTAAGCCATTTTCAACATTTGACCGTGATAGGAAGATAGTGACATGATTTGGTGCTATTTACGTGTACTTGCGCTGCAAGAATGAGCCAGATACTTTGTGTCGGGGGAGAGAAGTATATTTGACATGTTTACAACCCGTTAAATGCCATAGTCAATTGTACATTTTGTCATGTTTTGCCACGAAGAAAATGGCGCTACTGATGTCTGTCCTAGTAAGGATGTGCAACTCAGTCGTGGCTACATACACTGAGTTGCATATATGTGGCCACACAATCCTATGAAAATCACATAATTTTCGTTTCATCATTCGTGTATCAGTCATCTTTTCCGCATAATTGTGCTAAATAAAGAAGTTGAATCTGAATCGTATTCGATAATTTAGTGTGTCCGCTAAAAGTAGAAGCATGATTGAAAATGGTATAAATTTGTTCCACTGTTGCAACCACAGGGACAAGATTCTACTGGATTGCATATACATACCCATCTCACACCACATATATATCAAGGGAGGTAAACTTGAAATGCACTTTTCCGCCAGAAATTACCGGATTTCAGAGGCTCGACTGAGAACAAATAAACGCAATTTATTCATACCTGGCGATGTTCTGGTTTTCTGTTACACTTCATAACACAAATCCCGGCTCGTATATGGCGCTGCGGTGTATAGTTTTTGTAAAATTCTTCCTCAAATCAGCGGTTAAATTCCCCCGCATCGAGCATCTTCACGGACGTTGAAATTGGAGCCATATGCAAGAGGGACTGCCGTAGCCTCGAACCCGAGATCATAACAATTACGTCACGCACCACGAACAACGCTGATTGACTGTTTACACTATTGCAGTGGACAGTGCGCGAAATCCAAAACTGTCAAACGTGTCCGTCAATCCAAGATAGCCAATCAGCGTTGTTCGTTGTGCGTGACGTAATTGTTAGGATTTCGGCTACGGCAGTCATTCAACGTCCGTGAAGATGCTCAAAGCGGGGGAATTTAACCGCTGATTTGAGAAAGGATTTTACAAAAACTATGCACCGCAGCGCCATATACGAGCCGGGATTTGTGTTATGGAGTGTAACAGAAAACCAGAACACCGCCAGGTATGAATAAATTGCGTTTATTTGTTCTCAATCGAGCCTCTGAAATCCGGTAATTTCTGGCGGAAAAGTGCATTTCAAGTTTACCTCCCTTGATATATATGTGGTGTGAGATGGGTATGTATATGTAGTCCAATACAATGGGTGACTGACAGCCTTTTTTTTATTATTTGGATGTTCGATTGGGCTGTACAGTCCCATTGGTAACGAAGTCAAGTGCAGGTGCAGAAATCTTCCTCCAGAACGACCATTGAAAAATAGAAGATTTTGAGAAATTAAAGAACTGACAAGCACACTCACTCAATGAATTGCTCGTGTTTCAAGGCACAAAATAACACCACCTACACAACTGAGCCACTCTATGTAAAGTTCCACGGAGACCACAAACTTTCACATTTTCCAGAGCATCGAAAATCCGACCAAAAATGGCATCTACGGTTTCACACTAAAGCATTATGGGAAGTAATCACCAGGCCTTGCATTTTGACGGGGCCGATCGGCACCGGCCCCGTGATCGACACCGTGAGCACTTTTCACGGGGATTATTCATCGGCCCCGTCAAATCAGTCCAGTGAGTATATTCCCATATCTTCATGGAATAAATCTAATCCTAGTACTGTGTCTTCTGTATTGACGACTTGTGCTTGGGCCAAGAAAGAAAATATGTCTATTTTCCGGTTTAAATACCCGACCGAGTCTAAATAAATCGTGCGAGTCTAATAATTTTATCAGCAAATTCCAACGAAATCACTACGAAGGCTGCGTTTTACAACAACAACAACCATAAAGCGGCGCGACTACTGTCAGCATACCATAAAGTGTGACGTGACTGTAGAGCAGCATGGCATGGCGGCCGGTTGACGATCTTTTCAGCAAATAAAGCACCTACTTCTAGGTCGGGAATCGAGAAATCAGCAACGTGATTACGGTTCAGTCGACCTGATCATGTTTATCAGGACAATTTTAAACATATTCTCCATCAACTTCGAAAGAAATCAACTGATTTTATGGCTTGAAATGGCGTTTGTTGAAGCAGTGTTTCGTGGACATGGTAATTTGCAAGTGGTTTCGTTTTCAGCGAAATCGGCGACGACACAGTCCAAGTCGCCGTCAAAGTCTAACCGACCGGTACCATTTCTCCGCTAAAAAATCCAAAATTTCCTGACTGTTTTATTATGAATGCATTGCAATGAACCCCCAAGATTCAAGCAAGTAATAATTCTTCGTTTTTTTAGAAATGGCGTGTTCAAATCGTTGTACGATCCAGTCTCGTTTCTCAAATTGCTCGAATTAGATAGGCGCTGGTACAGATCTCCATGATGTTCAAATTAATTTCCCATTTCATTTTATGGGATACGGACAAAACCCCAGTGGACAAAACACCAACGGACAAAACCCCAGTTGTCAATTTTTTTCTTCTGGCTTTTCCAGAAAATATGTGCACTCCCCCTATGGAAGGCACTGGAATTCCACATGGAATTTTGTATTTTTCACTAAAAATCCTTGAAATTTTACAGGGAAATTTTATCATTCCTGAGGGGAAATCCTTGGAATATATTGTTTTGCATATCAAGTTAATAAATTAAAACGATACTCGTTTTAGTGGTAATTGAAAACAGCAGTCAAAACACATTATTGGCAATTCTTATTTCTACAATATCAGTAGGCTACAATAACTGGTTTCAGCAGAAGTCGTTGAAATATTAAGATTTGCTGGATCCAGTCAAGATAAAAATACCAACATGGAGGGTTTTTCTTTTATTCCTCTATTTTTTTGGTGATACCGGTACTTATAAGATCTTTTGAATATATGAAAATATGGGGGAATATATGTTATGAGGGTGAAAGGGGGGGGCGATATGTCCTGGGAGAATATGTTAAAGTGGGTGGGAATGTTGTACAATCAAGAATAATTTGTAGAGCATTGTATATGGGACAGGAGTAGGCTACTGGACATCAAAATAAAATTTATTTCCAAACAAAGGTTTGGTTGATATACGACCAATAATACATTGTCATGTGGTGAAATTTGAAATCAGCCCCGATGGCCAAAAATCAGCCCCGTGACCCTGCAAGACGGGGCCTATTGATCAGCCCCGTCTTGTTTCTAAAATGCAAGGCCTGAATCACATGATCCCTCGTGTCACATGGTGTACACAAACGCACGTGTACAGAAAGGGACCTTTCAAAAATTACCAAAAAGCGAGCACAAATCTTGTGCGTTAGTCAGATAATTCGAGAAGACCCCGTATCTCAGAGTATCACATGATTCGTTCACAC
Source organism: Hanleya hanleyi (assembly GCA_036873755.1). NCBI lineage: Eukaryota > Metazoa > Mollusca > Polyplacophora > Lepidopleurida > Hanleyidae > Hanleya > Hanleya hanleyi. The sequence continues at coordinate 29,416 of JAVTVY010001109.1, forward strand.
GTGTTAGTGTGTGCTTACGTCACTTCCCTTCATGTGCCAAATTTGAAGGCCGCCTAATTTTTTTTACGCTGATCGGACAAGATTGATCTGCCTATGGCTTAAAGGTGAACTGCAAAGCTTTTAATTTTATCTAAATTGTTGCTTATGTACATCTTGTCTTATGTGACATAACTTTTATATGTTTTGGGGGCAAATATAGTTTGCAAAATTGCACTAAAAACAATATTTAAGTTATCCTGTTATAAATCCGTCTTGAAAAGTTGCATCGCTTGTCTTTCTTGTTTTGTAGAACGTTATGACGTTATAGTGGTCCCTTTCATTCAAGTTTTATTCAAATGTGACGTCATGCTACGTCGGATGAATGAACGAAGACCACTATAACGCCATGACGTTCCAAAAACAACGGAGGCAAGCGATGACGTTTTTAAAAGTTCTGGCTCTCAGTATAAGTTTTGACTTCTCATATACCCAAAATAAAACAATAACCCACAGAACTATTACCACGTATAATTGTAACAACATTTTAACAGAACATTGGAAAGCTTTTCAGTTCCCCTTTAATGAGAGATCGATGGGTGCCTGGAATGTGCCATTTTGTGGATCTAAGCTGCACGGATACATTCAAACCGGTCAGTAATCATGTCAATTAATTATTGCGTCACAATTTGACAATTTCCGAGGACCGAAGCCCTGCCCCTTACAATATGGCAGCCTATGTGACTGTGATACGGACATGGTAGACATCAACATATTAAAGGAGGACGTATTCCAGTGGTTGCAACAACAACAACGTCTCAGTGCGAGATGATCGATTCGAAAACTTACTTTACAGAGCTGTTCGCTTTGAGAAAGCTCTTCAAATGGATGCCTAGCGTTACATTTGGTACATGCGAATAAAGCGGATTGATCTGCCATTGGATTATTTTAAATAATCGTTGTACTTCGTAAAAACATTAAAGAAACTGGCCATCGGAAGTCAACATTTTCCAGGAAGTATGTAGATGCGCATGTGCAAAGTTTCAACCAATCATTTGCCAGATTTTCTCAAAACTTCTCGCGGCAGCAGAGCCCGGATGCGTTGAAAATTGAAACATCTGGGGAAAGTAAAAGCTTGTAAAATCCTGTTTATCATTTGATTATGGAAGACCGAGAGCGGACTGTGAGTATTTAAATTAACCTACTATGAAATTGAAACGTTCCTGTTTCTTCGACATTGCCAGAAAAGTTACAGTTCAATTTAAACATGGTTCCAAACTCGTAAAGATGTGCAAGTCCTGTCATGTTTCCATGACAGTTTGACAAGCCAAGAACAACAACACCATGACTCTAACCACTCTGTTTAAGAAATTTTGTTTTCATAGGCCTGCTCAGTGGTTATTTTACGTACGGTTCGTTTGGTCAAGTTTAGGGCGCGTGCATAAATAACATGAAAACATTATTTCTATTCTATTACACTAGCCTACTCAAATTGATTCAACGAAGATAATGAAATGTTAAAAAAAAAATGGTAAACTTTGGCATCCTTTCTCCCCTTTGTTAAAAAAACATGTCCAGTGATGTTGGCACGATTGCTCCCATCTCGGTTGGCGTCTTTCCAATATCAGTGGACGAGTTTATGATGTCTCTCAAATGGGGAGTGATTCTGTCAGCTGAGTCGGCCTGTGTGGAATATATGTTGATCCGTGGATACAGGTCTATTTGTGTCACTTTTTTAATCAATTGATTAATGGAAACAACAGTTAAACTTGAGATAGAATATTTGTGTGTTTATTCGATTATAAAATAGAAACTCTCAAATGAACACCTGCACTTGACACGTGTACATTTCACACAACCGTGCTAAAACTTCCAGATAAATGCACGTTTAGCAGTTTGTTATAAACACAAGTGTTATAGAAGTATAAATATTGAATGACTATTATGTGCTAGCTTGTAAACCACAACAGCTTGCCACTGGGTCAAATAGAAATCTCGGATACCAAATAAAATAAATAAGTATTCTATTCATACACAAAATCCGGAGTCTGACTTCAAACTTCAGAATTTTATTGAGTGTGAATCAATGCATATCACACCAGTCCACCATATGAAGCCATTGGGGAGCAACCCCAATTCCATTCTCACTCCTCCAATTCATGCACCTACGATGCCTCTGGTATTTTGTGCATCATTCATGAGTATATGTTTCAACAGCCATTATTTTACTACCAGCTCAAACACTTTAATGGGCCATTCTATAATTTCGTGTGTGACATTCAGAATTTTTTTTGCAAACACTTTGTCGTGTACATTCCAAATGGTCGACAGTGCAAAACTTTTAATGACTTGAAACAAACTTATGTTGGACAAGATAGAAACTCAGATAAATAAATTCCTAATGGAATGTTTATAGTATGATGTAGTTGACTGCAAACATTGTGTTACGTGTGTGACTGAAAAAGGACATCATTTTTGGTTATGGTTTTTGCAGCAAAATCTGTCTGATTCTATGGTTTCTTCGGGACCATTTTTGTCATCAATATTTTAGCATTGATTTAATCAACACACAATCACATAATTTAGTCAATAGGTCCATTGCCTGTTGCAAAAAATTAAAGATTACTCCCGTTACGTGTGTGACCATAAAATGTATTACGTGTGTGACCTCTGAATCCAAATTTGGAAATACATTTTTACATATCCTTTAAGCCATGGAACTAATATCTGACATTACAAAAGCATGAAAAATCACCAAAAACAACTTTGTATTTCAGCATAAAATCATTTTAATCTACTGAAAACTAC
>JAVTVY010001110.1:0-33200 GCA_036873755.1 Hanleya hanleyi
CTATAGCTTGGCAAATATACATTGACCCAGTCAATCGTACGATAAACGATTGCCCATTCACGGCCCCATAAGCATACAGTTTCTCACCAACCTGTACATTTATTGAGTAATTCACGGCTAATGATAGATTACTACTAGTATATAGAGGGGGAATCCTTGACCAGATGTCCATCTATTGCGGATGACCGTGCAGTAGTATAGAGAGAGGGTTCAAGGGCCAGCTGACCATCCAGTAGTATAGAAGGAGGGTTCCTATACTAGTTGACCATACAGTAGTATAGAGGGAGGGTGCCGATTCCAGGTGCCCATACAGTAGTATAGGGAAAGGGTTACTAGACCAGGTGCCTGCCTATCCACCGTGTGTTATTGATGTCCGATCCTATGGGGACCGTGTAGCCGTGAACTCTAGCCTTGATGATACGTCCTTGTAGCGGGGCCGCGGAGTGAGTCGCCGTGAGCGGGGTCGCTGAAGCCTGGGGGTGTATTCCTACGAGGGGTGCCGTCTGCTGCTGTGGTGAGCCGTGCAGTTGAATAGTCCTGCGGTGTTACAGAGAGACGGGCCGGTGCCGTAGAAGCCTTTGTACTGTGATAGTACTGCCGTGCCCAGGCCGTCCGCATCCATTGACGGTTATCAACGCTTGGAGGGGCTTAGTCGTGTAAGACGAGACACGACGACGACGAGAAGTCCATACCACCCGAGGGAGGAAGACCGGGGGAAGGAAGACACACGTCGGACATAGCCACGGGAGGGCCAGGTCGTGTGAGAGGAGACACGACGCAGTGTTCATCCATACGGGAGTGAACGAAGACCTGGGGAAGGAAGGCAGACGTTGGACCTTTCCACGTATATCTGGGGAAGGACGATAGACGCTGGATCCTACCACCAAGCCCTGGGGAAGGAAGATAGAAGCTGGACCCATCCATGAGAGAACCGGTCGTGACCAGACTGTGGCTGTGACCAGGCCTGCTCGCGTTATAGCTAGGGCTATATTTATTTTGTATATATTTTCTATTGAACTTCGGTTAAAGATAACTATAAGAGTACAGATAATTCATAGAGTAGGGATCTTCTTTGCAGGGATTATACGCTACCACGATTTGAATCCTGTATACCTGCTCAAAGAATTATATGTCAGTATTGCATTAATTTGCTTTGGTTGTCATTACAGGTCTTCCTTTCCAACCTCCTTCATCCAGACAAGGTGACAGGTTGAATCGAACTCCCTCGTGGGCCAGGATCAGTGCCCGAGTGCGTTCCCAGTAGCCTGACAGTTTGTCTTGGGGACCCTGCGCACTCTGTGGATCTGAAACATCCATTATCCCACGTATAGAAGTAAAAACGCATCATTGAAAACTGTTGACCGCTTCTCTCTTGCAGGAAACAAGCCTATGTTTATGTATACTTTTGTCTTTTTGAATTTGGTGCTAATACTGTTATATGGAAATGGAATAGGTCTTTGGATTATGGACGCGGATATTCTCTAATGGACGACGGCTGGATTATGAATGACGGACTAGACGCTTGTAATTTAGTCTTTTCGCTATACAGGTACTAGTAATCTTGTAGTTAACATTCAATAAGGTAATTGGGCGCCATATTTTTAAATAGTAATAGATAATTCCCCATTTTGGAAACCCGTGTTTATTGATCTTAAAAGATATCTGCCCAATTTCTTTCAAAATACTTTTTAAAATTCAGTCGGGAAACCATCTAAGCCAGGACTTCCATTGTTTTTCATAGTTTTCAATGCGTTCCACAGTTCATTGTATGTTATTAATCATTCTATTTTATTTGATTTCATATCACTTAACCTGTTTTAACTCGATATTTTCTAGGAAATCCGCTACATCTCTGTATATCTGTACACTCACCAACGTTACTGGCACTATCACATCCATGATAATAAAGGTCGATTCCTAAATTATGAACTTTATTGTTAAACTGCTTGTTCAACAGTATAATAACACCGCGTGAGTTAAAGGAGAAGGGGTTTACCCAGGCGCCATGGTACCAATCGAATTTTATTTTGTTTCGGTACTTTGTATCGCTATATTCTGCAGGCAGATAATGGAAAATTGTTTCTTTTTGAAATAGTGGAGTACAACTTTGCTGTTTAGTCAATCCCTGACAGTTCATTGACACGATGTTCACAGACATTTTGTTTTACCTGAATAACTTTTTATATGAAAATAGGTAGTATGTGTACAAAACCTGACTGGGTATATTACATACTACATATGCAAAAATGGTGCAACTAATAACCGATATTAGTGTTATGACAGACATTTGGATGTGACCATACACACACCATAATAGAGTTAGCAATCATTCCATACTTCACGTACTCGAACTCAAACACACACATACACACAGTAATACATGATAACAATTCCATAGATCATGTTTGTGGCCAAATTCCCCGACTACATTTGAATTCCAATATATTAGACTTAGCCGCACTGCTAACATAATATGGGGGCGTAAATTGTTAGAAGTATTATGAAGTATGTATTCAATCTAATAATCCGGCAATAAGCGCTTTGCTCAAACTAGGCAATAATAATACCCAGTCCATTCGTGTGTCAGAAAATGTACCTGAAGCGAAAGTGAAGTCAAAGTGAAAATGGCTGATTTTTGTAATTGTTTCCTCGAGAAATTCAACACGGCACAAGCTATTAACTTACTGGTTGTTGTGTGATATTCGTACATTCCCCGTTTACACAAGTGTTCAGCACTATGGCCAGAAAGCCTATCTTTGGTGTATTGACAGGTAGAGCGAGAGATTACAAATCTGTATGTGCCATAAGAGGGCGCTGATCAGTTGGCACTATATAAGAAACTGTTCAACTCACGAGGTAGTATATAAGTGTGAAAAGTTTCAAACTTCTATGAGAAAGCGCACAATCTTGTCTATTTTAAGTGATTTTATATTGACTGGACTAGGACTCCCACTGGCAGTGAACTCCGTTCAGACAGGGGAAGGGATTTTCATTCAAAGTTATGCCGGTCGACTGATAATACTCACAGCTGACATTATGCGCAGCTGGTGTTATAATACAGAAATGACACCTAATATTTATCCTCAACGGAAGAGAAACAATAATTTAACCGTCGATGGGAACAGAACCCACGACCCGTCCAATCCGCGAAGTTGCTGTTACCATCTTATCTAACTGGTTCATAATACTCCCGTGAATCCTCACAATAAAGGCTTATCAGCATTGCAATGTGCGCAACTGGCATGGCAATATAATATCAAGTAGTTTACTTGTTTCAGCACGGATTTCTCATCTTATATGTTATTGACGTCTGTCAAAGGAGTAAGATTCGCAGCTATCTGAGGAAAAGGCAGAACCGAATGATTTGAAACTTGACATACATACTTGGACCAAGAGACCGCAGTATGGTACGTCGTGCGTTGTGCCGTATTGCCGTGTATTAATACTTATAACATAGAAAAACACAATATTTTCAACTGTAGACACGATTTTGTTTTATGGACGATGGCTAGCCACGCAATGATGAGTCTGATGCTAGAATTTATCTGTAATGAATAGACCAACTACAGCCTAGACCAACATGTACATTATGGCCAGTCGTATATATGTACTCATAACATAGGGAAACATGATTTGGCCAACGTCATGCTACTGAATGTCGGGTCTGACGCTTACATTCAATTATCGGGACCATTCTACATATAACCTCGGCATGCATACACATTATTTATTAACGTCTTGAGGTCTATCATAGATACACCTGTAACATTGAAAAACACTATTTGGACGATGGTTTGCTACTGCATGTTGGATCTGGCGTTTGTACTCGGCTATCCGGAGCATTATACATACAGCTCCGGCATATAAGTACAACGTGACCACCTCGGATTCTCCTACTGACGTTACACGGTTGATCGTATATATATATATATATATATATATATATATTGCCTAAATTATTAGAGATATGGCAAAGAGATACAGGGCGCCAAGAAGAACTATCAAAGGAAATATGGTTCAAAAAAGAAGAATGGCTGAGATCGCTACCAACACGACCCCCACTACCAACCTATGCTGAGATTACACGACCAAACAATCAACGCCAGAACCGCCAACATTCCCGATCTCATACGGATAACCGACCATACACCGTACGAGAGACCAGGAATGTGGTACAACAGGCCAACTCGTCAAACCGTAATGACCAGCGGCGACATCAAAATGTGTCACAGACTGAAAATCGAACACGAACAACTGATCCCATCACCAACAGGCCACACACAAGGAATGGACCTCCTGTTCGTCAATTAAGCAACCATGTCAACCGACCAACAGTCAGGAACCAAACCTATGAGCCGGATCACCAGCCAAGCAGATCTATAAACAATGATAGAGACTCTGACCAGACACCTTTTTTAGAAGTACGCCGCCCCAACACACGGGGACGGCGTCAGAATCAAAACTCCAATCACCCAAGGTAATTAACTTATCAAGTTATGCCCCCTCCATTGAAGAAATTGAGGTACTAAAATTAGGGCTTAAATTTACACCTACTCCGTCACAAAATCCTCTGGAACTTGAAAAGGATGTCAAAGAGTTTAGCAGAAATCTTAGACTGCGCGAATTGTACCATCAACCTGGGAATACTGCTTCGCAAGCATCACTCGTAAAGAATGGTTGTCGTAAGGAACCCCCAAAAGGTCGAGATAAATACTTGGACCAATTTCTGGAAAATCTTTCTAAACAACCACTGGATTGTAGCGAAAATAACACTCCCAAATTCAATTTACCATCTAAACATAAAAACGCACTTAATAGGCTACGAAATAATCATGATATAATCATTAAAGAAGCAGACAAAGGCGGCGCCGTTGTAATAATGGATGTAGATTACTATCGTGATAAAATTCAAAACATGCTTCTGGAGGAGAATTATACCAAGTTACCTGAAAATCAGGATAAACAAATTTTCTCTACACTAGAATCTCTAGTACAAAAATATTATGGGATTTTATCAGCACAGGAGAAGGAATATATCACAAAATTCGAATTCAAGACTAGCAATTTTTACGGCCTACCTAAAATTCATAAATCTGAGATAATAAAAAATGCAGTTAAAAATCAAAATTCAGAATATATTTCGATCCTAAAACCAGATGACCTGACATTCAGGCCCATTGTAGCTGGGCCAGTTTGTCCCTCACACAGGCTGAGTAATCTGGTTGACATACTTCTAAAACCCTATATACAACACATTCCAAGTTATGTAAGAGATGACTTAGATTTTCTTACTCATTTGCCAGATGACATCTCACCAGATACAATTCTAGTTAGTTTTGATGTAACGGCACTTTATACGAACATTCCACATGAACTCGGGTTGGAAGCAATACGATATTGGATTGAAAAGTATCCAGAGACATTAGATCCAAGATTTAGTAAAAATTTTGTACTGGACAGTATACGTTTTATCTTACTGAACAATACCTTTCATTTTAATGATCAGTTTTTTCTGCAGGTGCTGGGCACGGCGATGGGAACCAAAATGGCACCCACATACGCAACTCTTTGCCTGGCATTTTTAGAACAAAAACTATACAGACTAATAGATGAAAAGTATGGCCAGGAATTTGGCTTATATTTCCAAACACAATGGAAAAGATATTTGGATGATTGCTTTCTTCTCTGGAAAGAATCAACAGATGACATTCACAATATCCATAGCCTTCTTCAATCACTTCATCCAAAAATACAATTCACTATAGAAACTAGTTCAACGAGTCTGCCCTTCCTAGACATCCTTTTGAGAAAAGAAGGCAACAAACTTATTACCGACATCTTTCACAAACCAACTGACACAAAACAGTACTTGCACTTCACTAGCAACCATCCTAGACACACCAAAATACACACCCCTTACAATCTAGCTAGGAGGGTTTGCACCATTGTCACACAACCACAACTGAGAGATAGTCGATTAAAAGAACTTGAAATAGACTTAACACAAAGAGGATTTCCCAAACAAGTTATTAGGACAGGCATAGAAAAGGCGAGATCACATGACATTGTCTTTTTGAGAACTCCCAAAACTAAACTCCCTGAAAACACCATGGCATTCGTCACAACACATAACCCACACAATCCATCGGTCTTTTCAACCATTAATCAAAATTTAAATGTCTTGCTTCAAAGTCCGAAAATGAATGATGTACTTCAGAATGTTCGTCTCATCCAAAGTTTCCGACAAGCACCTAGTATCAAAAAAATGTTAACTAGAGCGGAATTCAGGGAACATTCTAACCCACCCGTCGTGAAAAAATGCGGTGACTCTCGATGTGGCACGTGCGAACATCTGATAGAAGGGCCTTCTATCACATTTGAAAATTCGGACAAGGTATTTACTGTGAAACAAGATATGAACTGCGCCTCTAAAAACGTTATATATGTGATGAGGTGTAGCGGTTGTACTGCCGATTATATCGGACAAACTTTATATCTACGAGGCCGTGTTCGCGTGCATAAGCAACAGATTTCGACGTCTTCGTTAAGACATATGCGCGTTAGTAAACATATACACAGCTGTGGCAAAGGAAACTTCACCATATTTCCTTTTTATCAGATTACGGCAAGTAAATCAATTCCAAGATGGCTGGATGTCCAGGAAGCTATGTTTATAAGTAAATTTAAAAGCCGTTTGAATAGTACATGAATAATATATCTATCTATATGAAAGAACAGGACACTTACCATGTTTTTATCATCTTGTATGTATCATTAGGCATGTGTAGTCCTATCGTGGAGGCTTAATCCCACTTACAATTGTGTAGACTGACTTCATTGATTTGTACTTGCATTTACCAGATGTATTATTGTACTACTTTTCCAAGCATTACGGATTAAGATTGTATGCTTTAATCCTCCCCATTAAGTTATTGTGTTCCCTTTTAATAGGGCTGTACTATTATTGCAATACTTGAATAATCTGTATATAGAAATAATTGTATCTTTCATGACGTATATTGGATACGATCACCAAGGACAATGTTATACAACACTGTACCTTATAAAACTGTTACGATCTGACATACCGTGAGTATGCTCTCTGAAGAAGCTGAATAAACAGCAGAAATGCGCATTAGAGCAATGTGAGCGTGTCGGCGTTTTCTCTATTTTCAAACAATTTATCTTCACGTTTGACCCTTTTCCTGAATTTCTACTATATATATATATATATATATATATATATATATATATATATATATTTACTCAAAAAACTGGAAACGAATATTTTATGTTAAAACCAGACGAAAAGCCTACCTAGCACACCCCGATTGCAACCGCCAATTTTCAACTTATTCCGTCTAGCGAAGAACAAACGAACAAACAAATAAACAAACACAAGTCTCAAATTATAGTATATCATTAGATTTTCCCCCGCTTCCTGTTAAATCCATAATCGCGCGATCTAGATCTAGATGATATTTTCCTAAGCTAGTTACCATCTGGCTGGAGCCAAGGGTCTCGAAGACTGACGAAAAAAATAAAATTAGAAATAATAATAATAACCCCAGATATATATTAATAAGGGAAGTGTTATATTTCTTTAGTTTCTGTAACATGTACGGTAATTAATAAATCATCAGACTGGCGAGGGCATTAGGGCTGGAAGCAAAATTCTCTGATCGAGGTATTATTACACCACATCATTGAATCGGATGAACAAGAAGTCAGTAGTTCCATGAATAATAACAGACTAACGTGGAGGGCAAACATAACGTTACATTATCCATCAGAGACACAATGCCGAGTGACCCCTGGAAAACAAACCGAGATCAGGATAAATCAACAGTATGATCAAATAGTCAGCATCATTAGTTGCCTCTGTTTTGTGCTTTATTGAAAACCAGTTTTACCTGAATCCATGCCAGGTATTCGGAAAACGCCCCCTTGTGTATTAATGTAACTTAGATATACGTACCACATATACAGTCCGCTATATTTGTTCTCGCATCGATCTCGTATGGAATTGCAGCAAATTTTTCTCTGGCTCTTACAAATACGGTACATTAGGCATTTTCACCCCAATCATTCTACTCGAGTTGTCCTCGTCTTTGCACAGCGTCTTTCACTGAACCTATTGCACTAATAAACTAAAGAATTATGTTTAGAAATATGCCCATAAACTGCTGTCTTCCACATTTCTTTCTTCAAATGAATACGATGGATATTATCACTGGATTATCTTGCAACAGCTACAGATTACTCTCGTTGGCCATAATATTGTGATAACTAGAGATTGCTCTAGGTGGCCATGATATCGTAACATCGACCAAGGCGTGGCAACATCCTTTCGACTGCATCATTGCGGGTCCGACGGTGCCTTCGTGGAAGGACTGCCCACCCTGGCTGACTTGGAGCCGGACACCATTGTCGTCGTCAATGATCGATGCTCGGGAGGCCTGGCTCCTTCCCAAAGACACTCATCATCGACGACTCAGCATCATCCACATCGTGCAGTATTTGTTTAGTAAAAACAAAGAGCATCGGAACATCAGCTGGAATGCTCACTACCCGGTGGTGTTCCAAAAGTCGAAGAGACACTACTCAGCTGTTATCTCTTGTGAGACAAATGTACCCCAGCCGCACCCAGTTTGCCTAGGAATTCTCTGAAGATATGCAAGTATATGGTCCTCTATCTGAAACAAGCTACCTCGACCATCTCCAACTGAAGACTCAAATGTTTCCCGGAGAGACTCAAGATCACAAACAACCATTGATTTTTTGGCCCTAAAAGAAAATTGCCCAATTTCTTCCAAAATTCTTTGTAAACTTCAATCGGGAATCCATCTAAACCAGGACTTTTGTCGTCTGTCATATTTAGACGGCGTTGAACAGTTCATTGTATGTTATTAATCCTTCTAATTTATTTGATTTAACTCGATATTTTCTAAGACATCCGCACGTGGCTCAACTCGTTTTGCATATAAGTTACTGTAAAAATATGTTTTTGCGCATTTAAAATATCTTTCGTAGTATGTATATCTCTACCACCATGTAAGGTGAGCTATGTTATTAGCTTATTTGTATAATTTATCTTCTCTAGCCCTAAAAAATATTTAGTAGGTTTTTCCCGCACATCCAACCAGCGCGGTTGGCATGTTCTTGCCATTATGACCTGAATTACTTTTTCCTCAGCTCCTCAAGTTCCTTTGTAACTGTACTTAACTATTCTAATTTTGCTTCTTCTCTGTATATATACTTCTTTTAATTTCTCCCTCGATTATCGATATTTGATCGTTCCCCCCGATTTTCATCTATAATGTGTATAAAAACAATTGATCCCCATTACATAATTGTAAGTATTGTTTTGGGTTATATTTTAACTTTTTCGGTGCACATTCTTCTATTGTCTGATCGACTACTGAATTAACAAGATCTATTTTTGTTCTTTCTTTCAAGGGAGAGCAATCAAATTTCCCATCTGTGCATTTGTAAAACTACATTTCAATTTTACTGCTGAGTGATCAGTTCTATATCCTGGAATAATTTGCGCTTCTGTTGTAATATTAAATATATCGGTACTTACAAGAAAGGAATCGAGTATTGCTTGCTTTCTTGGGTTTTTGCGTCTCCATGTATATCGTCTATCAGACTCGTGAATTGCAAGGGCGGATCTACGGGGGGGGGGTCAAACCTAAAAAAAAAAAAAAAATTGAGAGAGAGATCAGCGAACACTGGGATTCCACGTAGAAATAATGTCTTGAAATGATATGCAAATTAAATGAATGTGGATTATGTAATTAGAGTATCTATATGTGTATTGAACAGACCATCATCTATCCATGGCCATGTAATTTGTGAGTGTAGGCCTACTATTTAAGTTGAAGTTTCAATATATATCTAAAATCAGATATTATCGCCACGAGCGCACGTGTAGTGGTGTGTTATAGGCCTGTTTTGTTTGTGTTCAACCAGGAAATCAAATGGAGTCAGGCATATTCTTCAATATCGATGCGTGTTTATGCGAAACAAACGTGAAAATAGAACCATAAATCTACATACCGGTACATTGTGTTCAGATTTATCTTCAGGAAAACGCGTAAAACGCATCTCCGGCAACCTGGGACCCCGGAGCTTCCGGGGCCTAGGCGACCCCTGGACCCTCGCCTGTCAGGCTGTGAGGATCGCTTATATTAGCTTTGTGTAAATGAATCGGTATCATATTGGTTCTAATGTTCCATGATGTAAAGGTCATCGTTTTTTGGTGTGTTAAGTAGAAAGTAAAAATGGATTCAGGCATGAAGTATGATTTTTTCAATATCGATGCATGCTTATAAATACGAAACAAACGTGAAACTAGAACCATAAATCTGCATACATTGTGTTCGAATTTATTTCCGGGAAAACGCCTAGAATGCATCTCCGGAGATCTGGGACTTCGGAGTTTCCGGGGCCTAGGCGGCCCCTGGACCCTCGCCTGTTGGGCTGTGAGGATTTCCTTGTGTTATCTTTGTGTGAATGAATCGTATCGGTAGGCGTATTGGTTTCCCTTCCATGAACTAAAAGTCATCCTTTTATATGTTTTAAATATAACTAGAAAGTCAAATGGATGCCGGCATGAGGCGCGATTTTTTCAGTATCGATGCGTGCGTATAATTCCGAAAAGTCGTGAAAATAGAACCATAAATCTGCATACGTTATGATCAGTTTTATTTCCGGAAAAACGCTCAGAACGCATCTCCGGCGATCTAGGACCCCGGAGCTTCCGGGGCCTGGGCGGCCCCTGGACCCTCGCCTGTTGGGCTGTGATAGTCCACCCCCCCTATGAATTTGCGCTGGATCCGCCCTTGAATTGTTCTCCATATGTCTACATACTCGTTCTCAGCTTTAATGCTCAGTACGGTTTGACGGGCGTTGGTTTTTATATGTTTGTTATTGTCGGTGTCCATTGATGGGTCTAGAACTAGGTTCCAATCCCCGTATATTATAACGGCTGCGTTACCGATTTGCTGTAATCCGTGATAATATAGTTACCTTGAGGGTCTTTTTCTAAATTATGAACTTTATAGTCAAAATTGTTGTTCATCAGTATAATAACACAACGCGAGTTAGAGGAGAAGGGCCTTACTTAGGCTTCATGGTGCCAATCCTGTTTTATTTTGTTTCGGTACCTTGTATCGCTATGAGTATCCTGCAGGCAGATAATTGAAAATTGTTTCTTTTTGAAATAGATCTTTTGTTTTTTTTCTCGTCAGCCAATCCCTGACAGTTCATTGACACGATGTTCACAGTATCAGATATTTTGTTTAATTTGAATACTTTCCTACATGAAAATGGGTAGCATGTGTACAAAGCTTGACTGGGTATTAAAAAGGGGTAATTGTCAAATTACATATGTAAAAATTGTATGGGGTGAGTGAGTTGGATTTAACGTCGTTTTCAACATTTTTTCAGTCATATCACGACCGTGCCTACATATGCCAGAACATGAGAGTGTCCGCATTATCCTGGACACTGAACAGTCCAGCCAGCACAGAAAAAATGGTATGAACCGATATTAGTATTATGACAGGCATTGGATGTGATGAATCAAACACTGAAAATAGAGCTAGCATTCATTCCATACTTCACGTACTCGAACACAAACACATACACACATAGTAATATATAAAAACAATTCCACAGATCATGTTTGTGGCCAAATTCCCCGCCTACATTTGAATTCCAATATATTAGACTTAGCCGCACTGCTAACATAATATGGGACCGTAAATTGTTAAAAGTATTATGATTTATGTATCCAATCTAATAATCCGCCAATAAGCGCTTGCTCAAAATAGGTAATAATAATACCCAGTCCATTCGTGTGTCAGAAAAATGAACCTGTAGCGAAAGTGAATTAAAGTAAAAATTGCTTATTTTTGTAATTGTATCCTCGAGAAATTCAGCAGGGCACAAGCTATCGATTCAATGGTTGTTGTGTGACATTCCTATATTTTGATCAAGATAATGAGATGTAATTCTCCCTGTTTACACAAATATGTTCAGCAGTATGGCCAGAAAGTCTGTATCGGCCATCAGGGGGCGCTGATCCATTGGCACTATATCAGAAAATGTTCTGCTTATGAGGTACCCTAGTATAAGTGTGCAAATTTTCACACTTGTATGAAAAAGCGCACAATCTTGTCTATTTTATGTGCTTTTATATTGACTGGGCTATTATTTCCACGGGCAGTGAACTCCCTTCAAACAGTGGAAATGATTTTCAGTCAAAGTTATGCCGGTCCATTGGTAATACTCATAAATGACTTGATGCGCAACTGGTTTTATAATACAGAAATGGTACTAAATTGGAGCGATATGCAAGAGGTTGTACAATATTTGACGTCTGGTGACTAAAAAGCAACCATATGACTCTACACGAAAGTAAAACGACACCTAACATTCAGACCCGAGAATACCATGGATTCTCGGACGTAGCCTTAGTATCTCAGCCGTGCTTTTATTGCAGGTGTTCATGTGGAGGCTATGAAGTATCCACACGGACCCAGCACCGGCTTCAACGGAATTAGATACACTAGCTCGGGAGCTGTGATGACAGATCAGCTTAAACAACTCATCTGATCTTAATGGATGAGCATCATGGACGTCTGACGGAATACTTATCCACAACGAAAGAGAAAGATTAATTTAACCGTCGGCGGAAACCGAACCCATGGCCCGTCCAATCCGTGAAGTTGCTCTTACCATCTGAGCTAACTGGTTCATAATATTCCCGTGAATCCTCACAATAAAGGCTAATCGGTATTGCAATGTGCGCAACTGGCATGACAATTTGATATCGAGTAGTTTAATTGTTTCAGCACAGATTTCTCATCTTGTATGTTATTGACGTCTGTAAACGAGGAGTAAGATTGGCAGCCATCTTGGATTGACCTAATTTCCAACAAAATCCCTGAAGAAACGGCAAACATGATGCTTGGTCCAAGAGACCGCTATGAGGTACGTTGGTACTGTTTTGCCGTATATTGATACATATAACATACAAAAACACGTTATTTTCAAGACACGGAATTTTTTATTTATGGACGATGACTTGCTACTGAATGCTGAGTCTGATGCTAGAATTTAACTATCATGAATATACCAACTACAACCTCCGTACAACATCTACATTATGGTCGGTCGATGGCTTGTTGCTGAATGTAGGATCTGACGTTTGTACTCGGCTATCCTGAGCATTATACATACAGCCCCGGCATATAAGTACAACGTGACCACCTCGGATTCTCAGACTGACTTTACACGGTTTATCGTATATATATATATACTTAAAAAATTGGAAAAGACCATTTTATGTTAAAACCAGATAAACCCAGATTGCAATTACCGCCAGTTTTCAACTTATTCCATCTAGCGGAGAACAAACAAACAAACAAACCAACCAACACACAAGTCTCAAATTATAGTATATCATCGGACTTTCCCGTGCTTTCTGTTAAATCCATAATCGCGTGGTAACTCGATCTACCTGAAATTTTCCTAAGCTATTTACCATCTGACTGGTGCTAAGGGTCTCAAAGACTGACGATTTATTAATGATATATTCTAGAAAAATAAAATAAGAAATAATAATGATAACCGGATACAGAAATAAGAGAAGTGTTGTATTTCTTTAGTTTAGAACATTTTATCTACAAAAAGCCTACCTGGCATACCCTGATTGCATCCGCCAATTTTCAACTTATTCCATCTAGTGTAGAACAAACGAACAAACAAATACACAAACACACAAGTCTCAAATTATAGTATATCGTTGGATTTTCCCGCGCTTCATGTTAAATCCATAATCGCGCGGTAATTCGATCTAGTTGATATTTTCCTAGGCTAGTTACCATCTGACTGGAGGCAAGGGTCTCGAAGACTGACGAAAAAATAAAATTAGAAATAATAATAATAACCCCAGATATATATTAATAAGGGAAGTGTTATATTTCTTTAGTTTCTGTAACATGTACGGTAATTAATAAATCATCAGACTGATGAGTGCATTAGGACTGGAAGCAAAATTCCCTGATTAAGGTATTTTTACGTCACATCATTGAACCGGATGGACAAGAAGTCAATAGTTCTATATCTAATAACAGACTAAAATGGAGAGCAAACATAATGGTACATTATCCATCAGTGGCACAATGCCGGGTGACCCCTGGAAAACAAACCGAGATCAGGATAAATCAACAGAATGATCAAATATTCAGCATCATTAGTTGCCTCTGTTTGTGCTTTATTCATAACCCGTTTTACCCGAATCCATGCCAGGTACTCGGAAAACGCCCCCCTTATGTATTAATATAACTTGGATAGACGAACCATATATGCAGTCCGCTCTTTGTCTTTTCGCATCGATCTGCTATGGAATTGTAGCAAATATTCTTAAAAGAGCATTTAAGCATTTTTAGCCTAATCATTCTACACCAGTTGTCCTGGTCTATGCATAGCGTCTTTCACTGAATTTATTGCACTGATAAGCTAAAGAATTATGTTTAGAAATATGCCCATAAACCTCAGGGGATTCAATTATCTTGCAACAGCCACAGATGATTCGTTGGTCATGATATTGTGATCACTGGAGACTGCTCTGGGTGGCCATGATATCGTAACAACGACCCCTCAGTGGCAACATCCCTTCACCTGCCTCATTGAGAGTCCGACGGTGACTTCGGGTAGCCTGGCTCTTTACCAAAGACACTCATCATAGTCGGCTCAGCATCATCTACATCGTGCAGTATATGTTTCGTAAAAACAACGAGCGTCGGAACATCAGTTCGAATGCTCACTACCAAGTGGTGTTTAAAAACTCGATAGGCAACTGTTTTTATGAAATGATTTTTGAGAGAGAAAGAATAAATTGGCCGTCAGCGAGATTCGAACCCACGACACCGTCTAAACGCGCCGATGCTCTAGCGACTGAGCTATGACGGATCATAGGTATTACACCCGTGGATTGTCTCTGTGAAGACCAACCTTCTCCCATGGTGTTGCAATGTGCGCAACTGGCTATATAACGAAGAAATTATATGGTGTATATCCCGCCACTGAGCACATATGAAATGATTTTTGAGAGACAAAGAATAAATTGGTCGTCAGCGTAAATCGAACCCACGACCCCGGCTAAACGCGCCGATGCTCTACCGACTGAGCTATGACGGCCCATTGGTATTACACCCGTGGGTTGTGCCTGTATCCACTGGTGTAATCGTGGATTGTGCCTGTGTCCACCGTACATGTTATAGAATACATGCCCCCAAAGGTCACTTCCGGTCACGTGACCGGAACTATAGCAGCCTTGACCTCTTGATCACGTGATGTCCCCGTGACCTCCCCAGAAGTAGGTCAATGGGACTCAATTTAGCCTTTATATACTACTCGGCCCACAGGTATTACACCCGTGGATTGTGCCTGTGTCCACGGGTGTAATACCCCAGTCGGTAAAGCAACGGTGCGTTAGACGGGATCATGAATTCGAATCCCGCTAACGACCAGTTTATTCTTTCTCTCTCAAAAATCATTTCATATTATATGTATATATGCTCAGTGGCGGGTTATACGCCATACCAAATATGACTTCTTCATTATAAAGCCAGTTGTGCACATTGCAACACCGAGAGAGAAAGTTGGTCATCACAGGGACAATCCACAAAGGTGATACCTAGGGGCCGTCATAGCTCAGTCGGTAGAGCACCGGCAGGTATCATAGTTACACAAGCGGAACAAGCCATGGGAAATGGCATAAGGTGTTTTCTTTGGGCTCAGAATCAGGTCACAAACCTATAAAATGTATTCCTGGCAACTTTGCTGCCCTGCATGTGGATGGACATCAGGTTCCAGCACTGTCCCTCCAACCGGATTTTAGACTGCAATTACATCCGCAGTTACCAGAACCTCTTTGCCGCAACGAGTCCACTCGACCAGGACAAAGGGAATCATATCGATCGGGACGCTTATTGTGATGGGCACGCGTTATTCAGCTTCGATCTCACCCCGACCTTAGACAGCGACCATCAGCTGAACCTCCTTGTAGAGCAATATGGTGAAAATATTGTGCACTTCGAGGTAAAAGCATGGAACTTGGCATAATAGTAGCCAATGATGACCTGATCAATTTCTGATAAGGACCCACACAATTTTTTTTCCGGCATGGCTGTCAAATTCAAGATGGCCGCCATAATAATGGCCAAATACTGAAATTAACTTAGTTCATTGTCTGATTTGTGTCAGAAGCCTAAAACTTGGCATGATGCTAGCCATTGGTTATGGGTGTCATTGGGACACCCCTTCCCGGCACTATAAATGTGATTTGTTACGCCCAATTCGACAACATCATTCAAGCAGACAAAGAGTCGACACTTTCTCTGTGAATATTCCACCTAAGATATATACGGACCAGATCGCAGCCGTGATGGAGAACGCTCCGGAACACAGACTCGATCTTTCAAACCGAGTTCCCCCCTCTCCCCCCGAGATTTGTTCCCGCTAGACCGTGTGTACCCCGCCGCGTACGTTCTCAGCACACACCGTACGGATCGACCTGGTGAACATTTGGGTGGCCGAGTACTTGACAGAAGAGTACGGGGAGTACTTTGGCCCACCTCTCCATCCCGTGTTGACGGTCTTTACGTATGAAGGCACGGAGACGTGGAGTCCAGCATTGCAAAGGCTTATCAGTGGTGTGTTTGAACATCACTGTCTGTTTTGTCTCTACCATCGTTGCCGTGGATACCCCATGCCTATTGTTGTGCAGATGTTTGAACAGTGCTCCGAGGCCGATGACCGAGATGTGCTAGTGTAGGACATTATCGAGGAAAATTTCAATATACAAGCCCCGTTCTGGGCTTAACCCTATCTGGCCTGGGCTTTTGGGGATCTGTCCAGACCCTTTAGCTAGGGGGCTGAAACTTACCACACTATACCCTTGGATCAAGCTCTACCAGAAAAGGTAAAAAAAAATCCAAGATGGCGCCTTGATGACGTCATTTTCAAAAACGATATTTTT
This sequence comes from Hanleya hanleyi, assembly GCA_036873755.1. Lineage (NCBI taxonomy): Eukaryota > Metazoa > Mollusca > Polyplacophora > Lepidopleurida > Hanleyidae > Hanleya > Hanleya hanleyi. Next base: position 17,057 of record JAVTVY010001110.1, read on the forward strand.
TGGTCGATTTTCGGATTTTTTTATTTATGCAATTTCTCCGCAAAAACTGCATGATAAATTAGTAAATATTAATGTGATGTGAAATAAAGTAGTTTTTGCCCACTTTTCAACGCGGAAAAGGATAAATTCTGAAGAAATATGACAGAAACATCACTTTTCTGGTACCCCACGCGACCGCCATCTTGGATTTACCCATGATCCTATGCTCGGGGGTATTCAAATAGGTTCAAAATGACCCCAATATGATAAACTATCAAGTCAAGGAGTTTCAGCTCTCCATTTCTTGTTGTTCCGGGGATAGCGCAGAAAGTTTGATAGCCCCCCCAGGCCAGGTAGGATTAAGTTCTCACGAGGTTGTTAGAACGTTGTTTGCGATCTCACCCAATACCCTGTCCTATGTGTTTTGTTATAATGGTACAACATGCAAGGAGTCGGGAGTGGAACTCACGCCAGCAGGCTCCAGACACCTGGCGGATATCCCGACACCGCTGATCCTATACTGATCCTAGTTCGGGTACATCCTCCGCCATAAAGAGACAGAGCAACTCCGGTATTACTACCCGATTGCCAACACCCGAGTCTTCGACCACCTCTTTACCATCATAAATCGTGACTTCGGACCCGGAAGAGACCTTTGAGCCGGAAGTGACCTCGACAATGTGACATATTTATGCTTTATATACTACTACTAACACAAATCTACAGAACAATGGTATACTAGTAATAATTCCACGTTTAGAATTCTTTCCAGAAACTCAATATCTCCAGCTAGCCTTCTCTAACGGCTTTATATCAGCAGAGTCGTGCAAATTAGTTATCTATCTAAAAGCTTTTTGTCATCGATCGTTTATAGGGGCTTTGGACGTCTGTTCTTAAGACTCATATAGGGCACAGGCAATTAACATTTTAGCATAAAGGATTATTAATCATTAACCCTATACTGGATTTCCAAGCAGGATAAATATCACTAATTAACAGTAAATACAATTCCACCTGCTCGCGCAAATAGTCCGACAGAATGGGCAGATAAAACACGTAATCTAGTTTATACGATTCATCATATAAAATAAATGATTCTGCTCCGAGATATATAGCCTATTCGCATTTTGACAAATAGGGTTGGCAGCCCACAGGCCGGATAGGTGGTGAGTCCCGGTACTTCTCACAGGGCATATTCAAGTGAATCTGAAATGAGCCCCGTTATGTATAACTCAGCCCCGCCATTTCCAAAATTCAAGGCCTGGCTATCTATGATAATTAGAAATAAAGAAATATGCGAGTTGTTCCTGCAATGTTCGCTTCACACAGCGAGATAATTATTTTACACCCGATATATATGATATATGGGTGACATTTCATACACACGGAATGATACGATATATATGAGATTATCATGCGTGTACCTGGGTAAGAGACAGATTGTCTGATTTCTTTTATTGCTACATCTGATGGGAGCGAGAGAGAGAGAGCAGATGAATGGCCAATTCCCACTAAAGTTCAAGTTAATCCCTGCTCATTGCTGTCTTGCCCAGGAGTCGGTGACACTGGTGCACAGCATGTGAGCCACCGTGATATGATCTATTCTCTTGGTCTGTCCCACAGGCCCGCAAAACAAAAGTTTTGGGGGGTGTGAACGGTGGTATTAGGGTGAAGTGTCGAAATATGTGGTCTCTATATATAACCCCATGTTTTATATAATGGGGTTATATATAGAGACCACATATTTCGACACTTCACCCTAATACCACCTCCCACACTCCCCAAAACTCTTGTTTTGCGGGCCCTTGGTCTGTCCCCAGTATGCATACATGGAGCGACACTCTTCTAGCCACAATTACAGCAAAACATAGAAGTAATTTTACAATATGGTCAGGTATACTTCAGAACAGATGGGCATGGATGACTTTGGAAAGTCATGGATGGTTTAATTATCTCTCTACAATGGAGTTAATATTTTCTCATCTGGAGTTAACCCTTCTATGCAGGAGTGGTACATGTAATTCACTCATTGAACTTCCACACCAAGGAAGATCAACATTGGCCCATTTAAATTTACAGATTATAAAACTACATCAAGATACATGTAGTATTTAGATCTTGGAATATACCAGAAAAACATAGTACCAAATGAATAAACAAGGAAGAATTTGGTGGTATAAACTAACCATATTTGGTCATATTTCATTCAATATATACAGAGATACCAAAGTACATGAGGCACTGCATAAATAGCCAACATAAATATATATATATATACAAATCTATGCAACAAAAATATCAAAGTATTTGAAAGCAGTCATAATATACATAAGAAATAAGCAAAAAATGTTTGCAAAATAATTAAAATGTTAGACATGCAAACTAAGATCTATACAGTCAGATCATAGCTATGCAAGATGGGAGGTAATGAGAAAGTGTAAAATTTAAACATCCATGCACCTTTGAGGAAGCTGCAATACTGGATGACTGTACACCATGGGTGCATTCCTTTAGACATGTTAGAGCTACCAGAATCAGTGCAGATCTGAATCTGTTGCACTGTCTCCAGAGGAGGAATAAGCAGAACTGGATCTGAGAATCCCCGGCCACTGACCAATGGAACAGTGACCACCTGTAGCAAAACTGGGGTGAATGGAATGTACTCCAGGTATGATCTGTTGAAATAGGCAATTCTTTGAACAGGTACAGTCATCCTCAGATTGTTATTCACTCAAATGGACGGATCAAGCATGTTGAGTGAGTATGATTTAACATTGCTTCCAACAATCTTTCACTCATATCACAACATTTGGATCCTGGTAAGAATAGGCCTCAGCTCCTCAGAGAGCTTGTCCTAAGAGGTGACTAACTGAGGCACCCGTGGGGTTCCCGGGTGTGAAAAGGAATAAGATGCTATCTGTGTGGTTTCCTGGTGTGAAAAGAAACAGGAACCAAATGTTGTGATATTACTGAAATAGTGTTGAAAGCTACGTTAAATCATATTCACTCTCACCCCTATTGCTCTTCACACCCGGTACCCCACAGATAGGGTCCTATTCCTTTTTTACACCCGGGAACCCCACAGGTGCTCCATTTAGTCGCCTCTTATACGATAAGCTGTCTGAGGAGCTGAGGCACCTTAATTTCTTACTATAGAGGAAAGACCCCATGTCAGTTCCTGGGAACCCCAAGATGATGGAAGGATCAATTGATCGATCAGTACTTTTTAATCCCTTTTTTGTAGAGCTGGGAAATTTCTTTCCTACTGTCATGACTGTGATCATCAGTACATGTATATTGGGTTCAGAAAATTATCACATCTCTGCTTTCAATTGACGAGACATCCAGGTTAAATGAGAAATATGGACTTACTCTTTATACACAGTAATTAAGGGACTAGGATTACCTGGTAATTGATGAATCTTAAGAGGCTTTATATTGCAGGTAAAGTATCTTTTCAATAGGCTTGAAACATGGTGACGTTTTACCCCACTTCCATCCTGTGATGCAATGCATGTCCATGGCAAAGGGAAGGTGGGAATCATTATAAGGCTATTTAATTTCCCTGCCACCTCCCTCAATTAACATCAATTTAATTGACAACGCAAAATCCCTGGACTGGCAAAGTATATAATTTCATGCCTTGCGAGCACCTGTCCTGTGCTTTGACACTTATATTAATGACATTTCATCAAGTTATTGACAAGGGATAAAATATCATCAGGGTTTATGTCTATTGTGATAGATGATCATACTATACTTCGTAGATGCTCACTGGACAAATGCATATAAACATTAGTTATATAATGGATCCTTGGATTCAGAAAAGTTTAGCTCAGTGTAATAATGATTGACCTATGTACAATATATACATGTACTGCACTCATGATAATACAGATTTTAATTAATACAATAATTAACAATTTGACATAAAAACTCTGATCAAGACATTAGTTAACATACATATACTTCCAGCGCGAGCTGAACAGAAATTATCATATATTTCATAAAATATATTGCGAGCACTCGTTGCAATGGGGTACAAAATTAATCAGTCTGGCCTAGTTCTTAATGAACAGCCAACCAGATGGTAGAGAATCACACGTTCATTGTATGTGGGAATCATATACGAGTACAGCTACAACATTGACTTCCTCCTTGTCTTGCACAGTGACACCTGATCAGCGGTGCCCAGGCACAGTGATACTCCCCGAGACTCTCCTTCCTCATTTACATTGGGTCACAAGCCCCATTGAAATGGTCAATACAGAGATATGCTGTACATAATAAATCAGGCAAGGATTTGGTGTAAGACTCACAAAATATACGGCAATTCCTCTAATAATTCGATCACAGGAAGTGCAGCAAAAATGGCTTATATCCGGCTATATTCTTCAAGGCACTAGCTACAAAGTGCCACATTTTGTCATTATATGACTTTTCTTCAATTTGAATGAAGAATGGGAATGTTACTTTTTGTCTGTGTTTGAATAACCAGGTTGAAAAGTGAACTTCCTGTGATTGAATTATTAGGGGAATTACCGTAATTGACAAAGGATCTGCTGCAAGTTGGATTGTCAGTCTTTTGTCCAGGATATTACCTTTTCAATGGGAGGTCTTACACCAAAGCCTTGCCATAAATGAGCTCTGCTAGGGAAAAATCACCTCTCTGATCGGCCTGAAATCAACCTACTGTGGTTTCCAAAGAAAAGGGCAGCCTAATGTTCTCAAAGTATCTTTATCTCAGCTGATAACAGGAGATCAATTTCACCAAAGTGGAAATAGATCTGATTGGTGATCTGAATGATTAATCAGGTTGGTTATCATGGTTATATTTGGTGCTCTATTTTTTCTTAACTTATTGCAGTCCCTAATGTTAAATTTCAGTTGCTCTCTTTCTGATGATGAATAGCATAAACTTATACATGTATATTCAACGGCTCGTGATCACATGTCTGCATCTGTGCTGTTGAATGGCTAATTCGAATAACAGCGATTCATCTAACAACCTATTATCACCTGGTCCCGGGGTTCTGAGAAATAGTCTCTGCATGATTCGGTGTCTGATGGACCTGGAAGTTCTGACTGGTCAGGCTCTTGACTAAAGGTGAACACTGACCCTCCATGGAATTCAGTTAGTAAACATTTTGATGAGTGGTCCCAGTTTTCCCCCATTTTATTATAGCTAATTTTATACAACATGGATGACTGATCAGGCTCATTTTAATGAGAATTTAAAGTAAAACCTGTTCTATACTGGAGAAATTGATTTAATTTGAGAAAAGTAGACTGCACTACTCTTCGAAAAAGTACAGTAGTGCCATTTGCAGAATGCAAGGCCTGTTTAATTTCCTGTGTATTAAACTGGTGGTACCCTCACAAGCAGGGCCAGTCTTAGGTATTTATAAGCAAGGAATGAGAACAAGATCTGGCTTGGAGGGTATTGTCCAAAATGCTAGTAGTCATAGTAGTCGTGAATAATTCACGACCGATTGGTAGAAGTGGAATTCAAATTTTGGTCCGTCATATAATATCACTTGAAAATGATTTTGCACAACTTCAAAGAAGATGAGAGCAGTGAAACTTTGCCCAGCATCCAGGCAACTCCCCCTATAGATGCAGATCTGGTATACAATCAACCCTATTTATAATGACCACATTTGTCCCAGCTAAATTTGTCGTTGTAATGAATTTGCTGTTATAACAAAACAGAGAATACGGTAATTTCCCTATTAATTCGCGATGTAGTGATGAAACTCAGCACTCCAAAAATTGGCTACTTTCGAATTATTTGTTGAGCGAATTCTAGAAAAAACGCGAGTGTTCGAATTAAATGTCGCGCCGACTTTCACGGAGAATCCAAAATGGCGGACCGCTTCGCCGTGGTCGTAGTGATCGTATTTATTACCGTGTATTAACTTTGATATCTCATCAGTTTCCATAAAATGCCGTGTATGATGTCAGAAAATCTCCTCTACCCTGATAAAGGCATCTAATTTTATTCGAGGAAGTCGAGCATATTTATCGAGTGACGAGTTCAGCACGATCATGCAGGTTTTTGAGCTGACGTCCGTAAATTCACGTCCATAATAACATCGTAAAAGTAGGCCAAAACATTGAACGTATTCCTTCCTTTTTGTTCAGTATTAGCTATGATCTATATTATGAAACCTAACTGACATGGAGACCTGCAGCAAATGCCATTCATGTGGAGGCTTGGTGTTTCAGTAGGAAATTGAGGGGCACTGAGGGGGTATACTATTATGTCGTGCGATGTGAACACATCGTTTCAAGTTTGTTTCCTATACAGTGAACCTTAATAATGATAATAATAAAAATACGGCCTCTTTCACGAACATGCTATTAGATATTGTATTGTATGTTGAGTATTATTAGAAGGGGGGAGAAAAATCAGAGAACCTGATGAAGAATGCAGGACGAGTCAGATCGATCACCGTAATTCTGTAGGTTTGTTTACGGTCAAATATACTTACCACATGGGGTCTGCGTAAATATCTCACCTTGTCGTGCGGATAATAACACGGACGTATGGACTGTCAGGGGGAGGGAGGGGGGAATGGATGTTCTGAAAGAAAAAAGGAAACCCTTCCACCATTGTTTGTGATCTTCCAGGCTTGTCGATACGTTGTCATGCACAAACAAGTGATGCTCGAGAATTGTAGTCCAGATTTTTTATTTTTAGAAATTTTTATTGATCAAAATACTAAAATAAAATCAACGTTAAATGTACATCCTTCCAAAAGGCTTTTCGTGATGGCTCATTTTTGACGTCAAATAATGGTCGTTTGATTGTCCACTTCACCTGAAAATATAATGAATAGCATACAGCATACCGAAAGGTTAAATCGCATCTTGCTTTCCCCAAACGAAGAATTCAGTTGCTGTGAAGAAATCTGATGCAATTCACCAGCACACACGAGTATACAACTTGATATCTCCGCGGGAACGTCACCCGACAAAGTTTGAACTCTGCTCCCTTCCAGTGCCTCCTTTGAACACGGCCCAAGTGCCTCCCATACGAATAATACAGGGCAGGTAAATGGGGGGCAGCGAGGGGTTTAGCATATACGACGAACAAATATATTAACGTTGAAGATCTCTCAAATTTGTTACTTAAAATAATGTGTGTTTTTCAAATAAAGGAATGCTGGTTTAAAGAAAGATATTTGATATACGAACGCTGGAAACTGAAGAATGATTTAATAGCGGGCCGTGTGCAGACATTGGACCACGTGCCGTATATATTTTTCCCGACTGCGGCGAAACGCGATCAAGTTAGGATAAAATTACAGGACTGCGGAGTTAATTGAATCAATTGTTTTCCTTATAGACTGTAAGTAATAGTAATTCAGTCTGATTATATTGTACCATTCCCTGTTGTTTCTCTGCGCTTACAAATAATAGCATACGCCGATATACTATACGAGATTCTAGTAGCCTAACATATTCACTTTACTTTCATCGGCACGAACTCCGTGGCGAAAACGGGAGTGTTCGAATTTATTGTCTCACGGATATTGAAAATGCTCCCGTGTTCGTTTTATTAGGATGGACAAAATCACGACAGCGGAAAAATCGGCCGTTTTCGAATTAAATTTGGAAGGTGAATTAATAGGGAAATTACCGTAAGTGTATTTATGTACATTTGTTTCTGTAAACTTTGTCGTTATGAAGTTTCCGTTGTAATGAATGTCGTTATCATGAGGGTTCACTGTACTACCATACATAGCTCTGCATTGCTTGCCCCAAAACTGGTGCATGACATCCATATCCAAACGAGAAGCGACGGGTTGAAAATCATCGCCAAAGTCTACTAAATTCTATTGGTCAAACAGTTGTGTATACCTTCAATTTCGGATAATTATGTTTTCAGCAATTCAAGCCAGACTTCTTTGATGTATCTGTCTGACCAACAGCCGCTTCTTTGATGTATCTGTCTGACGAACAGCCACTCCTTTGATGTATCTGTCTGACCAACAGCCGCTTCTTTGATGTATCTGTCTGACAAACAGCCGATCCTTTGATGTATCTGTCTGAAAAACAGCCGCTCCTTTGATGTATCTGTCTGACCAAGTCGCTGCTTTGATGTATCTGTCTGACAAACAGCCGCTCCTTTGATGTATCTGTCTGACCAAGTCGCTCCTTTGATGTATCTGTCTGACAAACAGCCGCTCCTTTGATGTATCTGTCTGACCACAGGCCCGCAAAACAAGACTTTTTGGGGTGTGTGGGCGGTGGTATTAGGGTGAAGTGTCGAAATATGGGGTCTCTATATATAACCCCATGCTTTATATAAATCAACATAAAGGTGAGAAACGGACTTTGGGTGAATCGAGAAATAAACGGTTTACCGGCAAACAAAATACATCAGCATATTCTACAAGTATCACTTTATATATTTCCGTCGTCAAATTAGTAAATTTGTGCAATTTTTTACCTTTGCCGGGCGATTCAAAATCCAACGTTAGTGTCCATTCATCTAGGAACAGTTAGATTATGGCGGGCTTCGTTCTCAATTCTGATTGGTCAGTCGAGACAGCTGTTCAGTGCGTGACCTCTTTTGCCGGAGGCGTGTCTCGACTGACCAATCAGAATTGAGAACGAAGCCCGCCATAATCTAACTGTTCCTAGATGAATGGACACTAATGTTGGATTTTGAATCACCCGGCAAAGGTAAAAAATTGCACAAATTTACTAATTTGACGACGGGAATATATAAAGTGAGACTTGTAGAATATGCTGATGTATTTTGTTTGGCGGTAAACCGTTTATTTCTCGATTCACCCAAAGTCCGTTTCTCACCTTTACATGTATGTTGATTTATATAAAGCATGGGGTTATATATAGAGACCCCATATTTCGACACTTCACCCTAATACCACCGCCCACACCCCCCAAAACTCTTGTTTTGCGGGCCTGTGTGTCTGACCAAGTCGCTCCTTTGATTGACATGCAGCTGTCTGGCCAACATTCATTCCTTTGATGTAGCTATCTCACCGACTATCTTCTGAGCGCATGCTTATACAACGAATTTCATTAGCTAAATATTCTGTAATTTTCTGATTTGGTGGTGATGTCAGACTGGTGTTTGGGGGCAAATATTGCAGATCTAGGCAGACTTGTTTTCTTTTCTTTTCTATTTTTTGCTTGTAACCAATAACATGTGAATCTCTATATTAAGGCCTACTCATGGGGAATCCATGTTCAACTCTCCATTTAAAAGCTTTGTTGCACCCCACTCCCCCCAACCCTTTCACACCAGCATGTGGACTTGTTCATCCATTTCCTCTATCTCTCTTCATGATACACTTGATATAGATGCTGCTCATTATTATGATTATATCTTGTGCCAAACTACATGTAGTGTAAATGCTTAATATATGTAATAATGTGGAAATCACTGGAAATATTTCTCTGGAATGGTTGATAAATTCTCTTTGATGTATCAAGGAATAACTGTTCACAAATATAACTATTATTTCCTGTTATATGTGGCGTAATATAACTATTACCATGGTAATTCCATATAATATGATATTTGCACAATAATAATTCGCAGTCGCAGCAGTCTCAACTGTACTTTCACCATGTACATATATATACTGGGTAGAATAAAGATTATTAAACTGCACCCCCCCCCCACTACCATGTGTAACTAATCAACTTTAGCGGAATTCTTGACAATTAGAAATCTATTCAATTTAACACCCACAGTTCCTCACTGAACATGTTCAAATGCAGAAAATACGGTAATTTTGAAAATTAAATTCAGACATGCTGTTCAGAAGAACTGGATTTTTGAACATAAAGCTAATGGATATATAAACTGTCAGTCTCCAAGTTCAATTTGTAATCCATCTGAATAAAAATTGTCACTGGGAATATTACATATATATATATATATACAGCATCAAATGCAAGTACACAAATTCAAATGCTCCAAAAAATATTTAATAACATTTTTCATAAGTCACAGGACCAACTTACAAAAGTTATAAAATTATAACTTCTACAAGTGATTGTATTAAAATCTTCCTTGTTCAAAAATAATGATATTTTCACCAACAGTGAAGTCACAGAGTGCAGTGACTTGTGTCAATTCATTTAACACAGCCCTTTACTTTGTTCATGCTGCAGGAGAGGTCACAAATGTGATTCACTTAACTTCTAAGAGTTATTGCCAAATGTACATGCAGCCGATAACTTGGCTAGGTTATAATTTTTATAACTTCTGGAAATTGGTCCCATGACTTTTAATATCGAGCATTTTACTGGAATAACATTACATTTACAAATTGATCACAGCCAGTTACATTATATACATGTATACCACATGTATAACACCGATACATGTATATTATATAGATTATTCGTAATATTACCAATGGTCAAATTGGGTCACGGATGTTCCCCGTTGTAACAGGATTTTGTTGGGATGGCTCTGTAACCGTGACGAAATCTGGACCCGGTGAGCTGATCGTGGACGAGGGTGTGTTTGGCAGGGACTGGGAGCTCAACTGCCCAATCACCTGTCCCGACTCTACGTTAGAGTCATCTCCCTTGGCGTTCATCACAGTTGCTATTTTGCATTTTTGTGGAGCGTTTTCTATGGTAATCACTTCATTATAGGTCCGCCACCGACGACACAGGTGCATATACATCTTACACTGGACGTACATGAAAACTAGCCCGCCAGAAAAGCCGATCACCACAACGATTAATTTCGTCCAAAATGGCCACTCTAGCATACCATCGCGTACCTCCTGTGTGGTACGGTCTATCAGCACATACAGAGACCATATCACACAAGTTATGGCTATTATGTGGAACGTCACCGAGCATGTGATTTTACGCCTCTCCATTGCTGTCATATGCAATTTCTCCCACTGAAATAATAATAAGAGGAGGATATTACTGAAAATAAATTTTACCGGTATTCTGTAACATTACATCCAGAACCACTATTGTACATGTACCTGTTCATGTAGGTATACATGGGAGTTTTTTTGTCTTCTGAGTTCTGGGGTGATCCAATTTATTGGAACAGAAAATTGTAGTTTCTCCTACATTTAGGTGATGATCAAATTTCTTAGGGACATCAAAATTTGAGGCAATATCTATGACAATTGTATTATTGGGGTTTTTACCATATGCATTTGGTACTTTTGTGTCAATGTAAGTGTGCATGGTCTCTCGTCGACTGTATGACAAAAGAGATGATTACAATTTCGACATCGTAAACTATCCATTTCTGGACAGTAATATTCCAGTGGGACCTGCATATGGCGTATACATATCATGCCTAGTAGCATTTGCTAGATCCTGTGTTAAATGTGACGATTTTAATCAATGTCACAAAACATTGTTGCAGGGCTCCCACTGGCCCTATTTTTCCCTATATTTTCTTCTCTTCCCTCTTTTTCCCTATATTTTCTCAAATTTGATGGATTTCGCCCTATTATTCCTATAATTTCAAGATTATCCATTCTTTTTCGTGCATCTCTGACCTTGTATTTATTGTGATACATACATGTACACGAATAGTTGGCTTATTTAAATCCTCCAAAATAGCAACCCGACTGAGTCGGAAGTGTCCAAACTACGGTAATTTCCCTAATAATTCGCGATGCAGTGATGAAACTCGCAACTTCAAAAATTGGCTACTTTCGAAATATTTGTCGCGCTAATTCCAGAAAAACGCTTGTGTTCGAATTATATGTTACACTGATATTCACGGAAGATCCAAAATGGCTGACCGCTTCACCGTGGTAGTTGTGATATATTGATAACCGTGTATTATGTTTGATATCTCTATCATAGTTCATTTAAAAGACTCTGGGCCATCCTTAAAATATGTCAGTTGGCGTAACCCGCCCGCCCCATCGAAAAGCTACCGACCCAAAAGTTTTTATCAGCCATCTGTCACCGTAAATGTTTTTTTTCTTTTTCTTCAACTTCAAGCAGTCCCTGTGTAGTTATCATTAAGTTGCGTAGGTCGTGAATTTGTCCGCCAGAGTGGCAAGTTTCAAGAATGAAATACAAAGAAAGTATAGTCTACGAAACGAAAGAAAGATCTGCCCTCACGTTTTTGTTGAAAAGCGATATGCGTGTTGAAAACTTTTGTGCCTTACTTCCCTATTTTGAAAGTGAACTCTTCCAATTCGATCCCTCAGTCGGGAAGCCTTGTGGGATTACAACACCGGGTCAGTGGAAGTTTCCATTACCGCAATAGGGATGATAGCCCGACAGTATTGCGACACGTGCCTGCAGTCAGTCGACCAGATTTCCCGGCTAAATCTGTACTGTGATGCCGACGTTTGGTTCATTATCCATCAAACACGAAGTAAAAAGTGAAATGTCCAGCTTGTCAAGGATTGAAAATACATAAAAACTAAACGTCTAAATTCCTGCAATGATGATCGGGTTGTATAGTACATTGACTTGTCTACAAGTACAACGTCACTCGTGAGATGTCAATGTGACTGACCCAGCGAGGGTGCATATTTTTTGTTCGTCCGCTCCATAAAGATGATTCCCCGTTGATTATAAACTGGATTAACATGTTGTTGGAAACATTGACGTCTGTCATTTTATTACATGGAAACGTCGTTCTGGATTGGTGAGTGAATAAAACACCAGCATCCATGTCTGTTGACATCTCCCCGTAGCACAAATGAAATACTCAACTACTCCCTTTCTGCAGTCAAAATGTATGAGACACATCATGCACATCTGCAGAAATGAAATAATGGCTCCCTCAACATAGGAGTTGTGCACAAACTAACTATTACGCCGAAGCCCTGACAGGGACAAGCAGAGGGAAACATTTATATCTTTGTCCTTCCATATCATCTGTTTATTAAAGAAAATGAGACATCGAAAATATCATTCGAATTGCCGTTAATTTTTTTTCTATCGATCTCGTAGGTGCCTCAAAATGGCCAGTTGAGGGGCATTTTCGCCTCCAACCTCGTGCTAATGAGAACCCGGTTAGGGACTTCTGATCATAGTTCTATATATGATATACGGAGAATTCGCAGCCACGAAAACTGAACTTTTGTATTTTCTGTGTCAAAGTGTATAGTCACGATTTAGTTGTACAGAAATTATTCTGAGTAACATATTCACTTTACTTTCAGCGGCACAAACTCCACGACGAAAACGGGAGTGTTCGAATTTATTGTTTCACGAGTATATTGAAAATGCTCCCGTTTTCGTTTTATTAGGATGGAGAAAATCACGACAGGCGAAAAATGGGCCGTTTTCGAATTAAATTTGGAAGGTGAATTATTAGGGAAATTACCGTAAGTTGTACTGTGTCTTTTGTTGTTTTTGGATAAAAACACTGATCCTTTGAGATTGTAATTAACAAGTAATTATCCCTGTTGGTGACCGAAATGCCATGTTTTCTGGATTTGGCCCTACATTTTGGTCATTATATCCCTATATTTACCCTATATTTTGGCCATTATGTCCCTATATTTTGGCTATGGGTCAGTGGGAGCCCTGTTGTTGCAGAAACTTATAAAACAGAGCTACACCACCAAGCGCCTCCACTCAAAGTTTCTCAAATTTGGCGATACATATCGCATGCTGATAGCAAAATACGAGCGTAGCGTGCAAGATCTATGGCGTTACGCTTCGTAACTTGTGTCTAATTCCGCTTAACCCGGGGCTAGGGGCCGTATGAACCCATGTACTTCAAGATCCTCATCGTACTCATATGAACAGTCACAATCAAAGCGTGACTGAGATACATCATTCTTTAGATGACGACTTTACAACGAATATTATGGATTAAGAATACTGATCAGCGATACGGATTTGATATTTCATGATGTCTTGTCGGCATCATTGAAAACTGTTGACCGCTTCTCTTTTGCAGGAAACAAGGCTATGTTTATGTATACTATGATTGTCTTTTTGAATTTGGTGCTAGTACTGTTATATGGAATATGGAATAGGTCTTTGGATTATGGACGCGGATATTCTCTAATGGACGACGGCTGAATTATGAATGACGGACCAGGCGCTTGTAATCTTCTTCATCACAGAAATACCATTATTTCTACTCCCAGAAGATCCTAGGCGAGCCATTGGTCGACAGCGGTCACGTGCCGTTGGGATAAAAACACATATCAAACTGCACTGGCTGACCTAGTTGACTGCAGTTTGTAATGTAAACAAACATGGCAGCTGGAGTGTTCTGTCAGCGACAGAACTGGAAATAAATAATGTGTCGGATATTAACTTTTGTAAATCTGACCGATAGTATGTGCGACTGTTCCTGGAATATCTGGAAAGGTAGTGTATTATGACTGCGAGTAACAGTTGACGAAAGCCACCTGACGCTTGAATTCTCTTCGACGATCTCGCCTCGGAATGTTCACATGCGCCGGTACAATGTGAATGATGTGGAAGTTTACCCCTGATATTCACGTTTATTCTTATTTGACGTGTACAATTTTAGTTTACATGAATCAAAATACTGTTAGCCGATAGAAAACGTTCTTAGAATACGTTGTTTAATTCAAGATTGACCATTTTCAGACGTTGTTTGTTCGAAAACTGTGTCATCTTTTTTTCGCCGACTCGACCCCAGCTCGGCCGATCAGCCGAAGAGTTGGCGATCAGACTCCAGCACTGTACGGTGTTTTGACTTATCATTTCGAGCAGAAGTCATATTTCTTGTCATTTTCTATGAAATATGACCAAATCTACAATGCTGATTCCGAATATTTCAAAATATTTGACATGTCTCCAGCCGTTTTCATTATCACTTTTGTCCTATTTGATTAGCAAGTTTTAAACCCACTTTACCTCGCAATTAACTTTCCCGGGTTAAAGAGGCTGCTCGTAGGAATAAATTCTTTATCCTGTCTCTGCTCGTTTGATACTGAATTTTATCCTGTTTCCTGGTGAATGCCACACTCCCGTTTCGCGGTCGTGTGGCATTTTCACCAGGAAACAGGATAAAATTCAGTATCAAACTCGCAAGGACAGGATAACTTATAATACCCTAGTCCTGCTTCATCCAACTAAACCTTATCATGACAAAGACTACATAAAGCCCAACTCACACTACGAACATTTTGTTGTATTAGAACAAAAGCACTGTTCAGAACATGTTTTGTCTGCAGTGTGAGGTGCCCAGAAACACGAACATTCTGTTCGAGGGATAAGTTCGTAAACATGTTTTCGATCTCAAAACAGTTTTCGTTCTCAAAATAATTTTTTTGTCTTCAGTGTGTGGTGATCGCAAACATGTGTCCGAACATTTACCAACATTTATCCAATCAACTGGCAGCTGTCGGTCATGTGACGAAGTCGCTCTCACATGACAACAAAATGGCTCCCATCACATGATCGGCAGTCTCGCTGCTTGATCGCGGCGACTGGTGGTCAAGAGAAAATGTTCGCAGTGTGAGGTTACCACAAACTAGAAGTTTGAACAACCTGTTCTGTTCTAATACAAAAAACATGTTCGTAGTGTGAGTTGGGCTTAAGCCATGGAAAACCAAGTCTGCACTGTAATGATGAATAGCAAACCCAGTTCTCCTGCCAGAGGTTTCCCAGTTCCAGTTTTAAAAGACCCTCTATGGGTTACATTTACCATAATATTTTGTGTTAACCTGGAAGTACCGGTTATGGGTTCCATATAGGTTACTCATTTTCTAATCATGGTAACCTGTGAAAGGTTGCTTGAGAAAATATTACAGCACAGGCCTGTAAATGAAGAGAGAAGTGGTGCATTGACATGCGTTCTTCTACTTCCATTTTAGTTTATTTCTACGACATGCTAATTTCTAAAGAAGCCCGATCTTAGTAGGACAGTGATCGACACACATTAAAACATAGTATTGGTAGGTAATGCTCCAGCCCCAGAACATGCATTTCACACACTATTTCAACAGTTAACCTTTTTTTACTACTACATGTATTACCACCAGAACAGACAAATAGAGCATTGATATCAAACACACATCCTGCTCAAGGAAGATTCCCTTGCTGACATCTTGTGGGGGGAAACAGCTGACAGCATGGTTCAGGCTCATGGTTCAGAGGATTTAGGGTGAAGAGGGCAGGAAACTGCTGACAGCATGGTTCAGGCTCATGGTTCAGAGGATTTAGGGTGAAGAGGGCA